>VMDR010000717.1:0-184115 GCA_007922815.1 Macrotus californicus
TAATGTAATGATGATGTGCCTTGGTGTGTTCCTCCTTGGGTCCACCTTCTTTGGGACTCTCTGAGCTTCCTGGACTCCCTGGAAGTCTATTTCCTTTGCCAGATTGGGGAAGTTCTCCTTCATTATTTGTTCAAATAAGCTTTCAATTTCTTGGTCTTCCTCTTCTCCTTCTGGCATCCCTATGATTCGGATATTGGAACGTTTAAAGATGTCCTGGAGGTTCCTAAGCCTCTCTTCATTTTTTTGAATTCTTGTTTCTTCATTGTGTTCTGGTTGAATGTTTCTTTCTTTCTTCTGGTCCACACCATTGATTTGAGTCCTGGTTTTCTTCCCATCACTGTTGGTTCCCCATTAATTTATTCTTTTGTTCAGCATTCATTAGGATACAACAGTGCTATGGGTTGGGTTACAGTGGTGAATAAATCAGACCTGGTGATTGCCCTCATGGAACTTAGAGCCTGGTGGCAGGAAAAAACATAAACAAAGATTTATTACAAATTGTTTGTTATGGTGCTCTGAAGAAAAAGCATCAAGTGGAGCTAGGTAAGATGAGGTAATTGGGGAAAAACAAGAGGATGAAAAAAGCCAGCCATGTACACAGTGGTGGGGAGAACAGGTTGGCAGCAGGTCCTAGGGAGAGGAACCCCAGGGCCTGAGTGGCTAAAGCATAGTGACTGAGGGAGGGAAGGCAAGATAAAGACAGGGATCAGGGGCCAGCCTGTAGCATTGCTGACCCCTGGTTCCTCATTGGGTTTTCTTCTCCCTCAGCATGTCACCACTTTATTAGTTGTTCTCCTCCACCTTGAGAGCACAGAACTGTGTCTGAGTCACCTCCAGGTCCCCAGCCCTGAGCATGGGATCTGGCTCTGCATCAGACCACAATTAAGGACTAGCAGAGCTGGGGTGAGCACCTGCCTCGGTGAAATAATAGATATGGGAACTATTTGCCAACCAGATTAGGACTATTTCAAGCCCAGCCAGTACCCACCAGGCAAACCTACCACTGCACTTCATTGAGTCACAGATTCCTCACATATCACAAGAGCAGCTTTGCTTGCTCTTCTGAAGCATCCAGGACCCCTTGTAGGCTCATGATCCAGTAAGAACATACATTGAGAGCCTTGTTGAACCCTATAGTCACATAGGTGTGACTGAGGGTAGTCCATGTTCCTGATTCATGATGGAGAGAGAAGCTTTATTTCCCTTGTCCCACATAGGCCTTGGAACTCTGGCTCCCTGGAACAGTCAGCTGGTGGTGCCTCCTCTCTCACCTCTTTCCCTGGAGTGGTATGGGGACATCTGCTCAAAGTAGACCAGTCAGAAAATGTCCCTGACATAAGAATCCAGGCTGCAAGGTGTGTTGGGAGTGTGCATAATTGATGGCTAATCTAATGGAGGCCCTCCTAGAAGACCAAAGTGGGATCAGCAGCAGTGTGTGGTCACAACAGGAATTCTTTTGCCTCCTGGTGCAGCCACAAACCTGGGGAGGAAATCCCCCTGGTCACTAGGAAGCACCTTGATTTCAACAGGTCACCTTGGGTTACTGCAGCTACATACGCTCTGGCTGCTGAACTCAAAGCAGGCATCAGACTCAGATCAGGCCTTCAGCATCCTTGAGAAGTGGGCAGCTGCGTGCTGGGTTCCCCCACACAAGAGCAAGAGGGTAGGGAAAGCCATCTCTCCCAAAGCAAGAACAAGAGAAAGCACACACTCCAAAATGTGAAGATGTTATACGATCATTTCTACCATGAATTATTCACATAGTAGGATGAATTAATAATCCACACTTTGAATTAATTTTATTAAGTTACCAAAAGACAAGCATTTCAGAGGCAGGGAAGAGGTGGCCTGTGCTCCTCCATCCCAATCATTAAAGGTGACGACACACAGTCTCACCCATGCCAGGTCACTCAGAAGCTTCCATTTTTTTCTGTGTTGGAAGGTGACTCATGGGCTCTACCTACATTTTTATTTTTTACCTTAATAGGAAGTTACACTATCTTTAATTGCCCCAGGATCTTCCCCAGTGGTAGAAGTAAAAATTTCAAATTAAATGACTTCTTGTCTTCCCTGAAGTAGGCAAAGACAGCCTTGCAGACACAAATCCCTTTGCACTTGGACACAGTGTAAAGAATCAAGATAGATGGCCCCAGCCCTCCAGCCTGCTCTGCACCTGCCTGCCCCTGCTCCCACCCCTGCTTCACCTCCCCCCTGGCTGGTTTCTTGACAAGTTCATTGCTGTGTTCAACAGAAAGTGATCAGTGGAGTCTTGCTTCTGGAGAAGTTAAGTGCAGGCTGACAGTTCCTCTGGGGCTCTGCGGATAAAAAGCTGCAGAGGAGGCTTTGGAAGTGCTTCACAGAGGGACCCACATCTACACATACGTCAAGAGAACTATTGTTTGCAGAAAACAAGTTGTATTGGAGCCTTTGGGAATTGCAGAGTGGTTTTGCAAGAATTCAACAAAGCAAATAGGAAAGAAAAGACACAGCCAACATTTATTGAGTGTGTACTATGTGGTAGACTTCTTATTAAGCCTTTCAAGTCATTGTTTCAAGGAATCCTCAGAACCCTGGTGGACTGGTTACTGTTATTAACCCTCAGAGGTTAAATAATCCTCCAAAGTCACTGAGTAGGTGGGAAAGCTCAAACTCAGGCTGCCTGCACCTAGTAGTCCATGACTGTAATCTGTGTGCTTATCATACGCGTTTGTAGAGAGGAAAAGAATTCAGGCAAATATGTACACAGGACTGAAATAACAGCAACAAAGAAGAAACAGCTATAAAGCCAGGAGCCCTGAACTCACATCCTCACCCCAGCCCCAGTTCCCAGGGGCACTCAGAAGTATCTTTTGCTGCTCTGGTCCTAGTCTTCTCCCTGGTGAGATGGTAGGCTTCAAGTTCAAGGCCCCTTAGGACCAATGTTGGATCCCTCTCCCTTTGAAGTCTACAGATACAAACAGTTTGGCTCAGGAACAGGGTCCAAAATTTTGTGGCCAATCTGACCCAGATAGTCACAGGGTCCTCAAAGGCCCTCGATCACATTCTGAGAAAATCCAGGCCCTGCTGTTGAGACTTCCAATATGGAAATGAATGAGGCCCAGTGCTGCTTATGCCACCTTCAGAGAGGGCTGAACAAAGCCTGCTGCCTGCCAGCCTGGAGCCCTGTCCATGTCCAATGCTTATTTATTGAGCAAATGTAGTATTTTTAACATGTTGTCCCAAGTCCTTGCTATGTGCTGGTACTAGCAACAGCATTGAATTCCTCATCTGTGTTGAATTCTACCCAGTGCCACCAGGAGAGTTTTTGACAGCTAGACACTTGACCACCTCTGTCTCAAGAGATGGGGGAGATTCGGGGCAAGCCATGACTCAATTTGATGGAAAGGAACTCATTTCTTGCAGTAAAAAGTTAGAGGAAGGGCAGAGTGTGCAGTGGACTAGAGAGCATGCCATATGGCATCCAGTGGACCTGGTGGGAACTGTTTCTGACACTCAGTGGCTGTGTGGTTCCAGACAAAACCCCTCACGACCATATATCTTGGTTTTCTTCTCTGAATAAAGGGACATAGAAAGCAGGCAGTTGAAATCAAAGCGCTGGAAAGGAAGGGTGGGTGTGTTCAGGATGTTTACCTCCCATCGACCGGAGTAAGAGCTGAGATAGCAGGCAGCGCCCGGCAGGGGAGCAGTGGGCGTCAGCACTGCTGCACCTCTGTCCACTGTGTGGGATGCAGTGCAGCCTTCCTCCAAAGGTAAAAAGAGAAATTATTTCAAGATAAACGTTGGAGGAACGTAAAGCTTAAAAAAAGAAAGCATAGACCAGCTGTGATGGAGGGGTTGCTAATACTGGGATGTGTTTATACTATGACCTTATTTTGTCAAATTAAGAGTGACAGAAGGAATATTTATATGCGATGATGTGAACATTGAAGAAGCTACATGGAGGACACACCTCAGGTTATTAACACTGGTTGTCTGGGTTTTGTGGAGATGGATTGCAAGGTGAAGGCAGGAAAGAAGAGCAGTGGAGAAAAGAAGTGATGAATAAAAGGGGAAATTAGTGGAAGAAAGAAAGAGAGGGGAAGGAAGGAAGAAGAGGGAAGGGAGGGAGAGAGGAGGGGCACGGCATGTCTGTCATGGCATTTTCATGCACAAAGAAATGGATGAAAAATGTTCAATAAAATGTGATTCTTGTAAGTAGGATGCTAATACTGACTGAGCGAGCGGCTCTAAGGGTCAGATGATGTCATTACATGTCAGGATGAGAGAACTATCTGAAGTTACATCTTGAGAGGAGATTCAAAACTTGAATTCCAGTCTGCAGAAACACAGTCCAGTGTTTTACCTTCACGGCACAACTGCCTCACTGAGAAATCATGAACTAGACATATCCCAGTGATTGACTTATTGAATATGGGACAGTGATTATTAGTTATTCTGTCAGGCTAAGTGCGTAAATCAAAACAGATGACAATTCCCTCACTTTCGGTGGGTGAGTTTCACCCAGTCAACCACGAACGCTGTAATCGTGATGTCAAAGCAGCAATCACATTTCAGTTTAAAAATAACTGGAAATGCCCACTTGAACTGAGTATGTGACAAGCATGAGGCTAATGAGTGGTACCAGTGGATGATTTTTGACATTAGTGCATCATCAGACACATGAACTCATGTTTGTGAAAGCCAGGAGAGAGCTTGCTTTGTGTTCAGTGCTCATTCTGTGCAAAGCGTTTTGCATGCATTATTTGAACTAACACTGCCTAAGGACCCCATGGAAGCACCCCACTTTACAGACAGATCAGGAACCTGAGGCTCAATGAGGTTAGGTAACGTGTTCGAGGTTTCGTAGCCGGTATGTAATAGGACCAGGATTAAGTCCCCTGGCAGTCTGATTCCAGAACCCACACTTGTAATCCCACATCACAACAGTACACTTCCAAATGGGGACATTTTCCAGGTTTGATTCATCTTGATTGCTGAGTGTGTCCACAGTGATCTGACACAGCTTTCAAGACACCAGTGGTGGCTTAATTATGGCGTGCTCTTGATATTGTTGGAATGTGACATTAGTCAGAATATTCATTTGCAATGGGATATGACTTGCAGGTGCAATTTATGTGTCTTTTGGTGTGTTATTAATGCGTGCTTTCAATGGAGGTTTAATTTTGGAAGTGACTTTCCATATCATTGTAGAGACATGAGAGATAATTGGAGGAACACTTGTCTAAATAAAAAGAAAAGAGCCATGCTGCTCTCTCAAAGGTCACTAGTGACCGCTGAGAATCCAGGCCACTAGACTGGTCACATTTACCTCCTTATCTGCCTTGCTGCATACAGGACACTGTGGTTGTTCCTTCTCCATCGGTTTCCTCTCCCCACAATGGGTCCTCCCTGAATATCATCGTGGAGACTCAGACGTGTGGAGGTGGAGGAGGTCTCCGTTGAGTCATCACTTCCTGTGGCTCAGCTAATGCTGAAGCCTCCCCAACAAAACCCCTGCTAAGCTGGTGTCCAGCATCTACCAGGATGCCTCTCGTATTGCGAAACTTACTTCCCTGCAATATAGTAGTTTCAACTTTGGACAGCTGAACTGCTGTTGTTTTGCTCAAAATCTGCAAGGACCCAATATACAGAGGGCTCTACTTGTTGGCGACAGTTTTAATGCTTGGACAGCAAATATTGTGTCTAGTTCTTTTCATCTGACAGTCCCTTAAAGAGTTAAAAATAGAGAATATGCACCATCTGAATTTTTTTAGGGTGAATGACTCTACCTCCTTTTATTCTTGTGATGATGTTTCAGCATGTTCAACGTTGTCAGTTTTCTTCCTCAGTCTTGGGGCTGACAGCTGAATATTAGACTCAGGGAAGGCATGACTAAGAAAGCCGTGAATATGAGACTTTGAACTTCTTTGTTCTACACACTCTGCTTCTGGTAATGTTACCCCAAATTGATGCTGAGCAATGACAGCAACAGCACAATGCCGATGCCTGATGAGTGCTGATAACCCAAACTCTCTTTTTTCTCACTCAGGCTGCCTACATGACAGAGATCTTTTCCTGTGTTTATACAGTGGAGGTGTAGGGGCACAAGGGCAGAAGTTTACTTTTTTCCCATTATTTAATTTTATTTATTTTGCCTTGTAAGTTTTGTTGCATAAGTACAGCCCACTGAGAGCTTTTTGGATTGCAATTCTTCCATCTACCTCATTTGTCATCCCTTCCAAGTTCAGTGGCATCCACAGATTTGATAAGGAGCTTTCTATGCCTTCATTCAAGTATTCACAAAATTTGTTTTAACAGGAGAGAGCCAAGGACAAAGCCTTATCTCAGGCCCCTCGAGAGCTCCTGAAGTGGCAAGCTCCACAGGAATGACTTAATCAGCAAGCCCTGGGCATGGTTCTTGAAGTAGTTACAAGTCTACCTTCCTTACTGTATTATTACCTTAGCTAGAGTTCTTCACGTTACCCAAAAAGATATCATAAGAATTTATTATATACTACATGGAAATTCAAATAGACTGTGACCAACTGTATTTTCCTTATCTAACAAATTTAATCATTACAAACACTACCAAAAAAGGAAGGAAGGAAGGAAGGAAGGAAGGAAGGAAGGAAGGAAGGAAGGAAGGAAGGAAGGAAAAAAGGGAGGGAGGGAGGGAAGAAAGAAGGAAGGAAGGAAGGATGGAAGGAAGGAAGGAAGGAAGGAAGGAAGGAAGGAAGGAAGGAAGGAAGGATGGAAGGATGGAAGGAAGGGACGAAGGGAAGGGGAATGAAGCAACAAAGAAAGACAAAGAAAGTCAGATTGCTTTATCAGGATTCATATTTAAATGGGCATTCTGACTGTTAGGAACAAACATAAGTTCATGGACCATCATCTTATAAAAACCATCCCTTTCACTGCTATATTATTGCTCAGGAACAACATCAGGCATGGGCCTTTAAATGGTGCTTTCATATTATTTTCGAAAACTGGAACAGCCTTGCTCATCTTTATTCATTTCTTAAACTTTTACAGGGACCTGCTCTCTGTGTGGCACTGGGCTGGCAGCCAGAGGTCAAAGTGTGAGGAATTCATGGGCTTTCATCAATATTCTTAGCATCTTCACTTCTGCCTTGTTTCATAACTCCTTCAACATCTCTGGCCCAGAATGAGTGGCCCCATGTTCAAGTTGTCTGTTTGCTCAGTGGCCAGAGGTTCTGAATTAATTTAAAACTGTCAGGTGGATTCCTCTCACCCTAAGCATCCCTTTTGAGTTCAAGGAACATGGTCCTGAGCAGGAAAGACAAAAGTCCATTTCCATCATCACAGCTTCATTTTCTTATTGGGCCCAAGCAACAAGTTAATTTCATAGTCATCCTTCTTGCTTTGAGTGTGAATTTAAAAGCTCATTTCTCCCAGATTTCAGTCTACTCTGGGCTGTAACCTTTTTGACGCTAGAGTATTAGGACTCATTTACTCGCAGTGATGGAGACCCAAATGCAAACCAGCTAAAGCAAAAGTAGATAATGTATCCACTCAAATCATTGAAAAGTCAGAAGACAGACCATGCTCTAGGAACTGTGTTCAGGGATGCAAACAGCAGCATCGGCACCCAATCACTCTCTGTGTCTTTGTCTTGGTTCTCTGGCTTCACATTCAAAGGGTAGCTTTGGCCTCCCAGAAGCTCTAGGTTTTATCTTCACTGCTGTAGAGCAAAAGAGAAGAGTATCCTTCTGGATCCCATAAATAAAGTACTAGGAATAGCAGTGATTGGAGCCTTGGCTTGGGTCACATGCTCACCCCTGACCAATCACCATTGCAAGGCAGTGCTGTGATCTGACTGTCCAGGAAGAGTCACATGTCTACTGCTGTAGCTTGAGTTAGATCCAGGTCCACCTGACACTTGAACTGAAAGCATGGACAAGTTTCCAGAGGACCATTGGGTACTGCTGCAGAAAGAAAGGGGAATACATGCTGAGTTGTTTAAAAAAAACAAAAAACAAACCAGAAGTGTTCCTCAGTGTTTATAAGGTGCCTGGTAAAGTGTAGCTACTCAATACATCTTCACTGAATGACTTAAATCCATGGCATCCATTACATTCTTGCATGTCCATCATTCTCTGATGTCTTCACCAATAGTAAGCTGATCCTGTGGTTGTCTATGTAAGAACCATTCTTTCTCCCTTGTAAATGAGACCAGATTTGGCTGAAGTCTCCATGCCTAAGGGAAGATGATGTCTGAGACAAAACCTAATTGATCTCAAGACTAACGGTTCTCAAACTTCAGTGTGCTCAGAAACAACTTTGAGGGCTCCATAAAACACATATTGCTGGCCAGTGCAGAGACCATATTTTAAGTGATTTCTAGAGAGATCACTCCAGTATACAATGGAGGCTAAAGCCTGAGAACCTCTGTTCCAGAAAAAACTCAAACAAGCCAACAGCGAAAAGCCCAGATTGGATGATGTAGGTATGTCTTGATTAAAAAAAAAAGCTCAGCAGCCCTCCCATATTTATAAAATATAGCCCGACCCACCCTATCAGGGCTTTCTTTGCCACAGCTTGTCTTCCAGTCCCAGTCCTACTTCCTAGCATAGCTTTCTTCCTAGACATATCAAATCATGATCTTTCATGAATTTCTGACTTTGCTAGCGCTCTTGCCCACCTTGTCCATCCACTCATCCATCGTGGTGAAGCTTTCCCAAGAAGGCTACCCTGACTCCCCTCCCCTCTCTTGTAAATCCTTTAAATGGGCAAACCACCCACTGCAATGCCATGATGGATCTCTCTGCCTGGGACTCAGCTTCTGGAGGATGGATGCCTGTCTGTTTTCCTGATAATCCATTGCCCAGCACTGAGCTGGTACATGAGTAGTTGAATGAAGTTCCCCAAAGGCAGAAATAACATATATCATTTGTGTATCCTTGACCCTGCTGAGCATAGAAGGTCCTCTATAAACAATTTCTAAAGAGTAAGGCATCCGAATGGCCACTATACACCTAATGCCATGTCAGGAAGAACAAGGCACAGAGTGCCATTGTGAACATCAGATAAAACCATGTTTGATCCTGGCTTTGCCCAGTTACCAGATAATTTGACAAATTATCTGAGCTTGCTAAGTCTCATTGTCCTCATCTTCAAAATGGAAGTATTGATAGCACCAAAATTTTTACTAACAATGTGAATTGAGATACCTAGGGTTCTAGGTTTCATTCTTGTCACAAAATAAGGCTCCATAAATGCCAGATCTTACTATTGTTTTATGACAGTCCTACAAATATTACAACCAAACAGGTGCATCAACTTGGTCATTTTTGGTTTCAGTGGCTTTGTTTCTGGGAGGGAATCCAGCATAGGATGATAAGGGACTCATATAACTTGGCCTAAGGCTGTTGAAGCTGCTTCAGGCAGCCAGTTGGACCCAAATTCACCAAGGAATCATATGATGCCCAAATTGTTCTAGACAATCTCTGTGTGTTGAGGAAGAGAGTATGACAACTGATCAGAAAGGAAGACACAGTTCTACAGAAACACCTTTTCTAAATTCTTCTTCAGCTCCCAAAATGTAACGTAGGCATTCTTTGTCCAGAAGCCATTCCTGTGCCTTGAGTCATCACTTAGCTTCAATGTCACCTGTCTCTTATTCTTACATCTGCTTTAGCCTCATTCCCACTGTGTGATGCTTAGTTGTTGACATGTCTGTCTTAAGTAGTGACCTGGGAACTCTTTGAGCCTAGCCTGGGGCCTGGCACAAAGTGGGGTGTGCAAACTTGGTGGTCTTCCTCTCTAGGGGGCTTTCAGTCTCTTTGAGGAAGTCTCTATTGACCCACAAAATGACCACAGTAAGCTTTAAGTGGTGTGGTGCTTACGATTCAGCTTGGGCTCAAGGGCCCATCAATCCTGTCACCAAGCTCTGTGGATGAGAGAGGAGGCCTGGGTTGTTGGAGGAATCAGGCAGCTGCAAGATGAATGGATTTATGGAGGGGGAGGAGTAGGAGGATGGCCAGGAAGCAGGACAGCCAGAGAGAAGGAGGGAAAGGACCTACAGAACCATCAGAGCTTCAGCCTTGTGCATCTGGTGGGGTTACCCCAGGCTCCGTCCCAGCCCCAGGGTCATGGAGGCAGCTGAGCCTGCAGGCACCCCCACCTCCCCAACCCCCACCCCTTCCCCGCAGCCAATATAGATAGGACCTAAGTCCTAGTTAAAATATTTACATGGGAATTTGTTTACTGTACTTGAGCACTGGCTCTGCCTTCTGCTATCTAGGTAGCCTCAGGCAGTGGTTTACACCTCTGATGGCCATTTTCCTTGTGATTTATGTCTTGAAACACTTGGTAGCATTCTGGGGAGGGTTGAACCTGCTGGTGTCTGAATGTGGTGTCTGTGAATAGCAGCACACTGGGTAAATTCAACGCATTCTGAGTGCTGTCACTTGGGTGTATTATCTCTTTACCCTACAAGCATGGAGAGAGAGTGAGGGACATACAGAGAAGAAATACCAGGAACAAGTTCCTTGCCATAGCCAATCATGGCACTATACCCATCTGAGCCTTTTCCTAATCCTTCACGTGTTATCTTTCCCTTTATTTAAATCTCTAATATTTGTAGGTTACCCAAAATGCCAAAAGCCCATGCCACCATAAAGCAAGAGAACAAAACAGAAAAACTGGCCATTTCGTCTTTCTTGTTAACTCAACAATCTCATGATCCACTGTATGTGTTTTTAGAAAAGGGATCACAGAGGCCAATTCACGCATCAGTGATCCTGATGTTTCCATCAAATGAATCATTTGAAATGGGATCTCAATTTATTTGAGCGGAACTATGTCAGCGCTGCTCACAATGAAATGTATCCACACGATGCATTTAGATGTGAAAAAGTTTTCATCACAGCAAAGGTAGAAAGTCTGTTTTTACAGCCTGGTGCTTCCTGAGCTTCAAGTTTTCTTGTTTGGAATTGACTTTCCTTAAAAAGAGAAGGAAATGACATATAACCAAACTTAATAAGGAATGAATGGAGCCCAGTCCAGTTTCCATGGTGGTAAAGCAACGCGGTACTCACAAGCCACAAAACCCCAGCCAGAGTGAAAACAGGAGGCTGACTTTTAGCCTATTGTGCCTTCTATTCCTTTCTTCCCGACCTCCTTTCTTTCCCACACACCAGGGTGGTTAAAGACACAGTGTCATTTGTACAGACCAGGCTCTCTTCTTGTAAATTTCCTTTTGTAGCTGACACCTATTAATAATTTAAAATGCCTGCTCTTTTGAACAATGATCAAAATTAAGCTATTACCCACAGGGGGATATTTACATACACTTAGTCGGCAGCTGTTTAACAGCCTTTCCACTCAAGATTTCTCATGACCCTCACATATCATTTGTAATCAGAAGAATATTTGGTTATTGTATGATTTTTTTTCTTTCATATATTTGATAAACAGCCACTGGGAATCACTTAGGAAGTAAATAAGGTAATTTCTTGTGATTTCTGCAGGCTGCTGAAGTTACGGGAGGAGGGCAATTACTTTTAGATCCCTCTACATGCAATTTACTAATAAGCCCTCTGCATTCTACAGAATGCAGAAACATGTAATTAGTAATTACTATAGTATGTAGTGATGCGGTGCTTACCCAGTCAGGCTATGGGTCTATAATCTAGTGGCAGAAAATGAATTTGGCTTGGTGTACCCAAGGAAGCGCTGGTATATCTGAAGGGAGTTGTGATGACAAACCTAACTGCTGTTTGGAGAGACTGTGGTGGGCACCCCGAACATTGTGATATCCAGCGTCTCACCTGACCCCCACTATAGGTTTATAGGAAATTTCCTCTTTGCCCCCAAATTAAATGAGAGGCCAGACTCAAACAATGCTGAGATGCTGCCTGAGATCACAAGCTAATGTCTGGTGGACCTGGGCCCGAATCCTGAGCTGCAGGCTCCATCACTGTCCATCCCACGAGGGCATTGCCTGGTCATGCTGCCAGAGAAGTGGCACCACATCCTAAAGCTCAGGATCCGAAGGTGCATTTTCATGGCAGAGTGTGGGGCCATGAAGGGAAGAAAGGAGAGAAGTGGACATAAAACAAGTGCTTAGTTTTGAGGAGTCGACAATGGATGCTTGATGTATATTATCTTTTTTCTTATAATAGTTAAGTACTATTTCACCCATTTTACAGAAGACAAAATTGAAGGTCAATTGAGGTTGTGCCATTTGGTCAGGATCAGGATCAGTCAGTCAAGCGGCAGAGCTGGAACGTGACCCTTGTAAGTCTGACTTCCGTCGCAATGACTTCTCCCTCACACCAAGAAGTTATTCTGATGGTTGGGACTCCTTATTTCAGGAAACCAAGTGTATCTGCATCAAATATCTTGAAAAGGGTTTTGGCGGGGGGTGCAAATTTGGGAAGCTCACAGACAGCAGGATCTTAAAGCTGGTTACTTTCACCCAGTAATCTCAATTTTAGAAATTTATCCTAAAAAAGAGACAACCTAAAAATTGCAGATGAGTTTATGCACAGAGATGTTAAACAAAGATGTGATTTATAACAGCAGAACCTGAGAGAAAAATACAAATGCCCAATAACACAATAATAGAAAATCAGGTTATGGTTGTAGTATATGATTGAATATCAGGCAACCATAAAAATGATATTAATGAAGAGTTCTTAGTAACACAGGGAAAGCCTTAAAGCCTAATGAAGAGTGGGGCAAAATACAAAATCATGTATGCAGCGGGAACTCATTTAAGTGAAGTATTTTTGAGAAGAGAGATACAGACCTACTTGTGTCTGGAAGGTTCAGAAGTGACATTATTTTTTAAAATTAAATAACAGCTTAACTGAGATATAATTCATGTACCATAAAATACACCCTTTAAATGTGTAATGTTCATGGGTCTTAGTGAATCCGCCGAGTTGTACAACTATCAACTATCGTCGAACCTCAGAAAAATCTCACAGTCCCATGTCATCAATTGTCATTCGCATCCCCCCTACTCCATCAGGACTTGAATAACACTAATGTATTTTTTGTCTCTATCATTTGAGCTATTCTAAACATTTTATACAAATGAAATCATATAATATGTGGCCTTTTGTGTGTGGCTTCTTTCACCTGGCATAATGTTTTCA
Source organism: Macrotus californicus (assembly GCA_007922815.1). Lineage (NCBI taxonomy): Eukaryota > Metazoa > Chordata > Mammalia > Chiroptera > Phyllostomidae > Macrotus > Macrotus californicus. The sequence continues at coordinate 13,107 of VMDR010000717.1, forward strand.
AGGTTGATTCCTGCTACAGCATGTCTTGGTAGTTCATTCCTCTTTAAGGCTGAATAATATTCCCTTATATGGATCTATCACATTTTGTTTATTAATTCATAAATTGATAGATATTTGGATTTTTTCTGTTTTGGCTATGATGAATATTACTGGTATGAACATGGATGTACAATATGCTTTTAGTTCTCTTGGGTATACGCCGAGAACTGGAATCTCTGGTAACTGCACGTCTAACTTTTTTCTATTTTCCGAGCTGGCTGTGCCATTCTACATTCCCAATAGCAGTGATTCACAACTCCAACTTGTCCACACCATTGTGAACACTTGTTACTATTTGTCTTTTTTTATTTTAACCACACTAGTGAGTGTGAAATAGTGTCTTATCAGGGTTTTGATTTATATTTCCTAATAACTAACCATGTTGGTTTTTTTTTCTTTTAAATGTGCTTATGTCTTTGGAGCAATGTCTATTGAAATTCTCTGCCTGTTTTTTAAATGGAGTCTGTCTTTGTATAATTGACTTGTTAGAGTTCTTTATATATTCTGGATTCTAGTCCCCTACCAAACATACGATTTGCAAGTATTTTCTCCCATTCTATAGGTTGTCTTCTCACTTTCTTGATGATATTGTTGATAACACAAAAGCTTCGAATTTTGAGGAAGTCCAAATTATCTATTTTTATTTTGCTGCTTGTGCCTAATTCAAAGTCATGAAGACTTACTTGTGTGGCTTTTTTCTGAGCGTTGTACATTTGAAACTGACATCTACGGTGCACTTGTATGTACTTGAGTTAAGAGTTCAACATCACTCTTTTGCATGTAGATATCAGTTATCCTAGAACCATTTGTTGAAACAACTCTTTTTTGTCATTAAATCGTCTTGGCACCTTTGTCAGCGATCAGTGGATGGCAAATGTAAGGATTTTATTTACGGAGTTCCAGTTCTGTGTCACTGACCAACATGTCTGTCTCCTCCCCGGACCACACTCTTGCGATCATGGCAGCTTGGTAGTAGGTTTTGAAACTGAGAAGAGAGATTTCTCCAACTTTGTTCTTCATTTTAAATGTTATTTTGGCTATTTTGGGTCCCTTGCAATTCCATGTGAATTTTAGAATTAGCCTGTCAGTTTCTTCAGTAAAGGCAGTGGGGATTTTGATAGGGCCAGGGTTGAAGTCCTAGATCTGTTTGTTGAGGGTTTCTACCCTGTGGATAAAATGATGGCTAAGCCCACTTCAAATCCTGTGGCTTTTTCTGAGCTGTAAGTGAATGCAATCTCTGCCTGGCAAGAGAAGTACAGCTCCATGGAACATTAAGGCAGGCTTGGAAATTACATCTGTATGGAGATGACCTATTAGGGTGAGGCGGCTGCCCCCCGGGGCCAGTTCTCGGTCACTCCATACTCCACGCGGCTTCTATTACTTAGGCGGGCAAAGCTTTCATTGCCTCTGGGCAACCCCTCCACCATTTCCTGTGGAATACTATTTCACAGTCTAATAGATCTTTCTACAGGGAATTTCTCCTGTTACTTAGCCTACATTTCCTCTTGTGCTTTTGTCCGTTGCTTCCTCAGGACCACACCATTCCAGACTGATTTGCCTACTTGGGATTCCCATGTTTCACAGCCTCGGAGGCCATATTCTGTCCCCGTTGTTGGGTAAACTTGGGTTCTACAGACAAGAGCTCTCGAAGAGGGGGCCATAGTGAGGGCTGACACCAAGCCTCCTTGGCTCATGAAGCCAAGAACAAATGTGACCAATCCAAAAACACCAAGGAACTGAGGTCATCCTCACCAAGGACTTGGAAAGCCCTTTCTGAAGTTTGGGGAAGGATGTCTTGCTACTCTGGGGACCTATTTTATTGCACAGACCTAGGGCTGTAATTCTCCCAGGCTTATACCCAGGCAAGAAGGGCAGGGTGCCACAGAGGTCAGCCAAGTGCCTGCTTGGTCAAGTCACAGGAGAGCTGACCTCCAGAGCCAAGAGGGGCTTCCTTGTCACTCTGAAGGAAGACTGGGGGCACTATATAGAGGCTCAGAAGAGAGAGAGGGGCTGGAACAGACAAGGACCTGGAATGGGCATGTCTGGAGTGTTTTTTGCGCATAGAATCGGTGTCACTGTTTTGTCCCTATCATCCATTGAATAAGCCCACCCAGGCTGGGGGTCCAAAGGGGAACACTGCAATGCAAAGAGGTGACATCACTAGCTTGAGCCCTGTAGCCAGCAAGGGAACACATTGGTTTTTCTCCAAAATCCACATTCTTTCTGCTGCAGAGCTGGACCTCAGTTTCCTCATCAAAGGAATGGAACTAATACAATATCACAGAGCTGCTGAGAGAATTGAGGAGGAAAATCTAGGTGGAAAAAATCAGGCTCAATACATGTTCTATTGTTTCCTGCCTCTCTTCTCCCTGGATGGCTGATCAGGGTCATTTCTCCAAGTAATTTAGCAAGGTGAGTGTCTGCTCTCCCTCTCCTCCCAGCCTCCTGCCCTGCACTGATAACTTTTATTAGCAAAGAGGGAAGGGATTTTCTATGACCAAATTTCTTTTGGGCTTTCCAGGAGAAGTTGATGGAGCTTCTTGTCTCCTCGGCCAGCACCTCATCCTGATGAGATTGGCTGGCCTGGGCAGGGACTGATGGCTACAGAAACCTTTCTAGCCTGGGAGGGAGAGCTGGGCAATGTTATTCTTCTGAAGGGGAAAGTCACCATTTGGCTTCTTGGATTTGTGTACCCTGGGCACCAGGGAAACAGCTGGAATTTGCCTGGAAACCGCAGTGCTGTCTGCACCGTTCTCAATAGGTGACTGGGGACAAGACTGCATTTGACAGTCCATCACCTGCCTTTCTGTTCTGCATAATAAAAATCAATTCTTGAGGCATTTCATTGGCTCTGATGAGCTCGGGGCTGATATTCAGTTTCCTGAAAAGGGGTGTGTGTGTGAATGTATGTCTCTCTGTGTGCATGTGTATATATATGCATGTGGGTATGTATGCATGTATGAGTGGGGGGCATATGTATGTTCTGTGTATATGTATGTGGGCTTGAGAGTGTTCATAAATATGTATTTATGTGAATACGTTTGTGTCTGTGTGTATGTATGCATGTGGGTATGTATACGGGTGTATGCGTATATATGCGTGCAAATGTGTATGTGTGTCCATATGTGTGGAGCATACGTATGTATCTGTGTGTGTGTGTGAGTGTATGGGTATGTATGTGTGTGAATATGAGTATGTTCAGAGCACAAGCATGTGTACATATGTATACAAAGATTTATCTGAATGTGTCTGTGTGTGTGTTTCTGCTCCCATTGAGTGCTAGGTGGGGGGTCCAGAGACAGCTGAGGAGTTAAAGCTTTGGGAGATGGAGAGACATATGTGGATGCCCCACCCAACCAGTGACCTCAGCCTGCGTTCAGAAGCAGTGGAGTGCAAGGAAAATACCACCCAACCTGAGTCCTTGGTTGGCCTCACTCAAGCAGGACATCTCAGGCAAGACCTCCTGTTTCTGCACCCCAGAATACTAAAGGGTAACTCTTATTCAACTTGTGCTGCCCTCTACTTCCTCCTGGAAAGCCTCTGATTCTGACTCCCATTGCATGCCTGGGTTGGACGCCTCTCTCTGAGCTCTCACTACGTCAGCACTATAGATGCCATCCTGAACTGGCACGAGGCTCTGTTTATACATCTGCTCCTACCCCAGACTGTGAGCACCTGCGAACAGGTTGTTTCTGCTCTATATCCCAGGGCCCAAGACTGGGAGCACCTCTTAGACACTCAGGAAGTGTATGCAGAGTGAGTAAATGAATGATCAAGTATTCTTGGTCTCAGTATTCTCATCTGTGAATTGCAGGTAAAAATATATGGTTCCTGGGAGGATGACCTGAGATGAACTCTATGAAAATGTGCTTATCAGGGATATCCTACCTGTAGTCTGCGGGCTGCATGCAGCGCAGGATGGCTATGAATGAGGCCCAACACAAAATCATAAACTTACTTAAAACATTATGACATTTTTTTGTGATTATGTATCACAATGTATTTAATGTGTGGCCCAAGACAACTCTTCTTCCAGTGTGGCTCAGAGATACAGAAAGTTTGGATACCCCTGCTTTAAAGTGTTATCAGTTAGTATAGCAGGATAGCAGGCAGCCCTTTGTGGGCTGGGGGACCTCAACAGTTGAATGGGACAGCAGGCATGGTAGAAGGGGAGCAGGCTTTGGTCAGATGGTTCTGGTTCAAGTTCTAGTTGCTGTATTCACTGTGTCTGGTGGGCTCTGGATGAGCCACTTTGCTCTCAGCTGTCATCTCCTCAGCTGTAAAAGAGAGACATTAGCACTTTCCGCATAGGCATGAGGGACAGCCTTTACAAAGTGCAGGATGCAGAAGCATCCTGTAGAAGTGGAACATGTGCAGGAACATGGGGTGTGTACAAGGAAATACCAGGAACCTTGAGCAGGGAGGATGAGAATGCCCTAGAGGAGGGGGACTTGAACAGGGGCTCAGAGAACAGGCACCTTGGAAAAGAGGGAGAGAAGGCGGCCTGGGTGGGCGGGCCAGAGTAAGAGCATGGCTGGAGATGAACGTGAACAAGAGAGTCCAGCATGTGTGATAAACCACTAGACACTTACTGGCTTAGAACAGCATTTTTGCGATCTCAGACTTTCCTCAGACCAGAAGTACATACAAAGATTAATGGATGTCTCTGCTCAGGGTCTCCCAAGGCTGAAATCAAGGTGCTAACTGGGCTGCATTCTCGTCCAGAGGCCTGACTGGGGAAGGATATGCTATCTTAGTTCACTGAAAGTATTTTTCTTGCAAATCTGGAAATGACGTTACCGTTTTCTACCTGGCTATTTACCAGGAGTCCCTCTCAGCACCTAGAAGCTGCCATTAGATTCTAATCACATGTAACTCTCATAACATAGCTTACTGCTTCCTTACCTCTTGCTCACTTCCTACAAGGACCAAGTCCTTGTAGTTAGTGCTTTCACCTGGTTAGGTCAGGCCCACCCCAAAACTCTCCTTTTGAATTAACCCAAATTCAACAGGTTTGGGAGTTCAATTATATCTGCAAAAACCTTTCAGCTTTGCCAAATTCAGCCTAATCATGAGTGATATCACATCACGTTCATAGGTCTTATTGACACTTAAGATTACACAAGGTTTGTGCACTGGGCTGGGGGACTGGCCATCCTATAATTTGCTTATTAGGCGATCTACTCTGGCTGGGCTACGAGGCTGTGATTCTCTGAAGAGCAGCCTTGCTGTCTATTTTATACCAACTCCCACAGCTGACAAAACCAGCTGAAGAAGGGTGACCATGTCTCCATTGGCTTCGACGGTCCTGGTTTATGCCTGTTTTGGGGAGTGTCATTGTTAACAGTGCCCCTTTTCATTCTCAGAAGTTATCCAGATTGGAGGAAATTGTATATTGTCATTTGGGCAAAAGGAAGCAGCTTCTCTCCAGAGTCTTCTGGGCTCTTTAGGAAGAACAAGTTTGAAAGCCTGTGAGCTGTTATCACAGATGACATGAGTGAAACTATTCAGCCAGGGCCAGACTTTAGAAGGAGCACAAGTCAAGGACACGGGCATCCCAAGGCCTTGAGGCCTCCCGAACACCCAGCGATGTTGATAAGGTACCCTACTGAATTCCCACAACAATCATATGAGAAAAACAGCATCACCCCAAAATTATGGCTGAGAAAACTGAGGCTCAGAAGGTGATGCTGACTAGTCCAATGTCATACCACCAGGAAGAAGATGATTTGACTTTCCTGGACCTCACCTCAAATTTGTTCCAGCTGCCCCATCTGTACAGGCATAAGGGACGGCCTTTACAAACTGCAGGGCACAGAAGCATGTGTCTGCCTGCTGCCTGCCCCTCATGGGTTACTCTAGAAGCTCACCTGGGCCCCTCCCCTAATGATCATCTATTTCTTTTACATTGACATTTTTTCCCCACTGAGACAAGTTACAAGGCTGAAGTCTGACATGTAATGACCTCAAACTACAGGTTCTGTGATCTGTTCTTCTGGAGGAGATCAGCCAGCTCTCAAGCACTGTACTTCATCCTGAGAGTGAAGTAAACAGACTCTTTCTAGCCTGGAACAGAGCTCAAATGTCAGCTCCACATGAGTGAAAGCTACATCTTCATCCATGCCTCCCCAATGTCTAGCGATGCTCTAAGATGCTACATGGTACTCACTAAATATTTGTTCAAAGGATGAGTGAATAAACTCTTGACTCAAGGGAAACTCAACTTAATATCAAAGCCAACTAATCTCTTTGAAATGCATTCTGACAAAGAATTAACAGTGCCCCCACGTTCTTCTACCTGTCTGGCTAAGCCTTCCTTTCATAAGACCTAGTGTCATGAGAGTGAGATAATACACATATTTAAATAATGGCTAAGACCATCGATTTATGTGAGTTCTCCAAGGCTGAGAGCAAATTAACCAATCAACGCCAATTCAATCAACTCACGGGTGATTCGCATGAGAGATTTACATGGTGTCCTCAGCAACACATGTGAGTGTGCTGATTCTGCATGCCTCAGGATTTGTGTGGGGGGGCCCTAATAGAGCCAGCAGATCTGAAAACCTGATGGGAGATATTTCGTGGGGAATGAAGTGATGATGCTGATTACTCACCTCACCTTCGTGCCCTCACAGGTACGCCTGATTGCAGGGTGATGTGAGACAGAGCAGGATTTCTCCCCTGCTGAAAGGGGATGGCAGGGTGTCTGATGGCATTTGCCACAAAATCCCTGCTGATTAATCAGGTTGTTCCAATTTGTGAGTCAGAATCTGCCTTGAGTGGGGTTATCCTGAATTCTGATGCCAATGCAGGTAAAGTCTTCAAAAAAGCAGAGGCAACTCCTGCGAAGTGAGTCCTCCTGTTGCTGGGGCCAGCTTTGTGAGGAGAAAATGGCTGCACAAAAAATATGAGAGAGAAAGAGAAAGGGAGGCTATGGGAATGATACTTCCAGGCCTCAGGGATTGGGGAATTCCACGGGAAGGGCACTGTAATTTCTCTTCAAGGCACTTTTACGCAAAGGCCCATGCATGGCCACTGGGGTCCTTCTAGACGCGGGGCTGACAGCATTCCTATCTCTTGTGAGCTGTGTGACCTGGGTGAGTTGTAAATGCATTGAGCTCTGATTTTTCTCATTCTTTAAAAGGGGAAAATAACAATTACCCCCACTGTAAGGGTTTTTTTTTTTGTTTGTTTGTTTTTGTTTTTTTTTTTGTAGAATGACATATTACGTGAGGACCCTTGTGTCTTATAGCAGGCTTCCAATAAATGTTGGGGTCTTTCCCCATCATGCAAACCAGAGTAGTAGTAACAAATATATATGTAGTCTGACAAAGGCTTTTTAGATAAAAAATTCTAAACAAATTTGTAGGAAAATTCTTACAGTGGTGTACACATTAACTCGCATTGAACATGTTATTTTTGACTAAAATTAGTAGAATTACACACAAAAATTTCAGAATCCCAGGACATGAAGGGCTGCTCAACATTCTGGTGTTGTAACCATGGGCTCCCAGGCCTGTGTTTGCAAATGTAAACGGCTTTCACTTTAGCAGAGCCAAACTGGTGTGCAGCCCAACTCTGGGCTTTTGCACCAGGCAACCGCACCTGACTCCAGGTAGGAGGCCACATTAGAGGAGATGCAGATATCTCTGCTGAGTGCGCAGCCCCCAGCCTGAAGTCTTCTCCCTAATGCTTCTTCTTTAAAAAACAGTACTTCATTGATTATGCTATTACAATTGTCCCAGCTTTCCCCTTTTTCCCCATCTACCCAGTACCCCCATTCCCTCTGGCAATCTCCCCCATTAGTTTTTTTTCTTGGGTCATGCGGGTAAGTTCTTTGGCTATGCCATTTCCTGTACTGTTCTGAACATCCACCTGTCTATTCTGTACATACCAATTTGTACTTCTTACTCCCTGAACCTTTCCCTCCATTTTCCCCCTTCTCCATCTCAACTGATAACCCTCCAAAGGATCTCCATATCTATATAATTCTATTTCTGTTCTGCTTGTTTGCTTAGTTTGTTTTTTAGGTTCAATTGTTGATAGTTGTGAATTTATTGCCATTTTACTGTTCATAGCCTTGACCCTCTTCTTTTTCTTAAATAAGTCCCTTTAACATTTCATATAATAATGGCTTGGTGATGATGAATTCCTTTAGCTTTACCTTGTCTGGGAAGCACTTTATCTGCCCTTTAATTCTAAATGATAACTTTGCTGGATAGAGTAATCTAGATTGTAGGTCCCTGCTTTTCATCACTTTGAATACTTCTTGCCAGTCCCTTCTATCCTGAAAAGTTTCTTTTGAGAAATCAACTGACAGTCTTACAGGAACTCCTTTGTAGGTAACTATTTGCTTTTCTCTTGCTACTTTTAAGATTCTTTCTTTATCTTTAACTTTTGGCATTTTAATTATGATATGTCTTGGTGTGGTCCTCTTTGCATCCATCTTATCTGGGACTCTTTATGTTTCCTGGACTTTTATGTCTATTTCCTTCACCAAATAAGGGAAGTTTCCTTTCATTTTTTTTTCAAATAAGTTTTCAATTTCGTGCTCTTTCTCTTCTCCTTCCAGTACTCCTATGATTTGAATGTTTTGCAATTAAAATTGTTCCAGAGGCTCCTTAGCCTATTCTTGTTTTTTGTTTTTTTGGGGGGGATTCTTTTTTCTTCTTACTGTTTGGTTGAATGTTTATCACTTCCTTGTGTTCCAAATCATTGGTTTGAATCCCAGCTTCCTTCTCTTCTTTGTTTGTTCCCTGTAATTTTTTCATTATTTCACTTAGTGTAAACTTCATTTTTGCCCAGATCTTTTTATGCAGTTGAAGTACCCAATGAGTTCCTTGAACATACTAATAACCAGTGTTTTGAACTCTGCATTTAAGAGATTGCTTACCTCCGTTTAATTTAATTCTTGTTCTGGAGTTTTGTTCTATTCTTTCATTTGGAGCATATTTCTTCATGTCCTCACTTTGGCAGCCTCCCTGTGATTGTTTCTATATATTAGGTAGAGCTGCTTTGATTCCCTTAGTGCATTGTAGAAATGCACACTGGTAAGTTGGATGGGGTAGAGCCTTAGGCAATTGCCAATGTGAGGCAACCTGTGTGAATCAGGTTAATGGAGTCTCTGATATTGTGTCACTGCTCTGTGACTCTGTGTGGGGGAGGGCTCAGGAAGGGGATAGTGTTGCTTTCTGGTCCCTGGAGTTTTGTCTGGGAGGAAGCTGTCCCCCAGTACTTGCCCTGATGCCAGACACTTCCAATTTTTACCCATATGCCACTTGTGCCCTTCCAGCTGCTGCCCCAGTGCTGAAGCTCAGAAGGAATGAGTCTACATAAGTCCTAAGTCTACTGTGGGTCCTTTAAGAGGAGACTCCTGAGAATCCTGGAGTTTTTTCTGCCGCCCCAACCCCCAGATTTTTACAGTCAGAAGATTTGGGAACTTATCTTCCTAGCACTGGAACCCCGGTCTGGGTGATCTGGTGTGGGGCTGGATCCCTTGTTCCTGAGGTGTCCCTCCTGATTTTTATTCACCACACATGGTTGTGGGACAGCCTGTTCCAGGTCTGTGTCTCCGTGCCTCTCTGCACATCTCTGCATCTCCACCCCTCCTACCCATCTGGATGAATGGGACTTCTTTAATTTCTTGGTTGTTGGACTTCCATACAGCTCGATTTTTCTGATAATTCTGGGTGATATATGTGTTGCAGTCTAGTTGTAATTTTTCTTCTGGTTGTATAAGGAGGCAATCTGTGTTTACCTATAACTCCATCTTGACCAAAGTTCTGCTCCTACTGCCTCTTGACCCTCACTCTTTGACCAGCTGCCTCTCCCTCCCTTCTCATATTGAATTTACCCTTCCTTCCCTCTACTAGATCTTAGATCTACCCCTCAGAACACTAATGTTTCCAGTTCTTTCAGGAACTCTTCCCACTCCAATCAAGGAGAAGGATCAAATAATCATGGGGTTATGTCTCCCTGAAAACAAGGATGCTGATTTTTGCATTGATCATAGGTTAGCATCTTCTTTTTCTTCAAAAGTTGATGAACCAGAGATCCAAAACCATGGGAACCGGGAGAGGCAGCAGGGTCTGTGAAAAGCAAGATCTCTCATGGCCCTGGAATATTCTCAGCCTAAGTCACCCCAAAGCCTGCCAAGCAACTGAGTATTTTTTAATCATTATTACTTTCTTCTAGGGGAGAAAAAGAGTCATTTGTAGCCTGGCAACAGAGATCTGCATGTTCTTCCTTCATGCCAAGCTGTAAACACAGCCTTCTCTCTGCGAAAGCTAATGATGCTGAAAGGCCAGTGACCAGGAGAAATTAGGGCAGCAGCATAGATGGCTGCAGGCACTGGTGGTGCGAATAGGCCAGCAGGGAGTGTCACAGAAATTGGCACTGTGACCGATGGGCATTCAGGAGGAACCCAAAAAGCTCTTGGAAGAATCTTGCATTAATGGACAAGGAATTCCTACCAAACTCAAGTTTCCATTTTCTGCACTGGTCACTGAGGAGGATCTGGAGTCTAGGGTGGGGCAAGAGTACCATAGAGAAAGGCTATGGCTTGAGTCTTAATAAGGGGCCATGCCTACCACCCTGCCTCTGACCTGGAGTTCTTCCAGCCTCCTCCTGTTCAGGTCCCCTGGTGGCTGATGCCACCGCCCACCTGGCCTCCGTGCACTGCTCTCTGTATTTCACTCTGGTCCCGGCACAGACCCTTCACCTCAGCATGCCATAGCAGGCTTGAACAGTTTCAAGAAAAGTGTTTTTACAGCAAAAGAAGAAATAGGTAAACATACTTCCCATCATTAAGCATCAACTTAGAAGGCTGTATGGAGGAATGGTTAAGAATGTAGTCTTGGGGTCAAACTCCCCAGAAGCAAATCCTAATATCTAGCAAGGTGGCCATGGGCAAGTGACTTACCTCTGAGCTTCTGTTTTTTTCTCTATGAAATGAAGATAGAAGTAATTGCTATAAAATAAGGGTTTAAGTGAAACACTTAGAACAGGGATGGGCAATAGGAAGTAAGTGCTAAAAAGATATTAGGAATTACTATTATTCCTATTCCTACTACTACTACTATTACCATTACTATTATTGTTGTGTGGACAAGTAGTGTAGGCACTTGGTTGTGTTCTCTTAAGGTTATTGTGAGGTTAAAATGAGATTATGCATATTGAATTCATTTAACTCAGTTGCTGGCACAAAGTGAGTTCTTCAGCCCATGTTATCTGTCGGTTCCCAGTGCCTACTGTGCAAACACTGATACCTTGCTCCTCTGACAAAGACAGGCACATAGCAGGGGGACATACAGAGGCTAGACATCTCCCCACAAGTGGCCTTTTCTTCCACAAAGGAAAAAATAGTCATTTTACTGTGAAGAGACCCAGCAAACACTGCCTTAACCAAAGGATGAAAGCAAACAAGACCAATAGCAGGACAGATCCACATGCATGTCCCTTGTATGATGCATTGAGTGGATCATGAGAGCACTTCAATGGGGTTTTTGCCAGAATATGAAACCTGAGTCTTACCTTGAGAAAATGTCAGACAGACTCAACCGAAGGACAGTCTACTAAACAGCTGGTCTGTATGCAGAGATATCAAGGTCAAGAAACAAAAAGGAAACCTGTGGAACTCTTCCAAATCAAAGGAGACTAAAAAGACATGGCAAGTGAATGCAATACATGAACATAGACTGGATCCAAGACTGGGGAAAAAGTGAGTATAAATGACAATATTGGCATAATTGATGAAATTAGATTGTGGTCTGTGGATTAGATAACACTTATATTAATGTTATGTTTCCTGATTTTGATCACTGTACTGTGACTACGTAAGGGACCATCCTTAGTCTTTGAAAATGTACATTGAAATATTTAGATACACACTGAAATATTTAGGGACAAAGGGGCAGGTATTCTCAAATTTTCAATGGTTCAGCAGAATTGTGACAGAGTATTCTATTTCTATATCACTATCCCTATCTATTTTTCTATCATCTATCTGTCTATCTATCTATCTATCTATCTATCTATCTATCTACCCACCTATCACCTGCTATTCATCTAGACCATTTTAGTTATTACTCTGCCCCAGGGAAATTCATTCTCCTGACTGCTTCTCAGGTTTGTCTGCTCTGGACTTTATATCAATGAGATCACATATTAGGTAGTCTCTTGGGTCCTGCTTCTTGACTTTACACTATGATTCTGAGATTTGTCTGTATTGTGCATAGGAGTGGTTTGTTCATTTTCATTACTGTATAGAATTCTAGTGTATACTATATGTGTATTTTTATATACTCATTCTGCCATTGGTGTCCATCTGGTTTGTTTCTCTTTTTAGCTATAATAAATGATGTGTCTGTGAAAATTCTTGCACATGTCTTTTAGTGAACATGTATATGCATTTATGTCACGTTTATTCATAGAAGTGTAGTTTCTGACTCATAGGGTATGTGGTCATTCACTTCAGTAGATAGTGACAGTTTTCTACATTGGTTGGACCACTTTACACTTCCACGAGCTGTGTAAGAGTTCTAGCTGGTCCACCTCCTTGCTAACACTTGATATTGAGAGCTCTTTGAATCTTAGCTATTCTAAAGGTTGTACAATGGCATCTTTTTGAGGGTTTGATGTGCATTTCTCTAATGACTATTGAAGTTGAACCCCTTATGTTTGCTGAGCATTTGGATATATATAGTCATGTGTATAGTCATAATGACATTTCAATCTACAATAGACTGCATATGCTGCAGTGGTCCTGTAAGATTATGATGGAGCTGAAAATTCCTATCACCTAGTGACATGGTAGCTGTTATGTTATAGCTCAAGCATTATTCACCTTTGTGGTGATGCTGGTGTAAACAAACCTACCTCACTGCTAGTCATATAAAAGCATAGCACATACAATTATGTACAGTACATAATATTTGATAATGATCACAAAAGACTATGCTACCAGTTTATGGACTACTCTACTTTTATGGTTATTTTAGACTGTATCCTTTGGACTTATAAAAAAGTGTGCTGTAGAACAGTATGCTGTGTTATGATGGTAGCAGCCTTGTACATCCTGTGTTTACTGAGTCTCTGGATTGCATCATTTTCTCTTGTAGTCGATTTAATCTCATGTTGTTTTGTGCAGTCACATGCGGTACAGGCCTGAAGCCTGGGAGCAAAAGGTTGTAGATACCATGTAGCCTCGCTGTGTAGTAGGCTGTCCCCTCTAGGTTTGTGTAAGTGCTCTCTGTGATGTTTTTACAACAGTGAAATCACTAGTGACACATTTCTCAGAACCTATCCCTATTGTTAAGTGGCACATGACTGTACTCTTTTGTAAAGTGTTTATTCAAGTCTCTTGCCCATTTTTTTGATAAGCAATAATTTTTCATTAATTTTGAAGATTTCTTTATATATTCTAGATACAAATCCTTTGTCAGATATATTTATAAGTACCTTCTGCTCTGTGGCTTGCCTTTTTACTCTTTTCATAGTATCTTTTGATGAGTATAATTGTTAATTTTAATTAAGCCCAAATTATGAAAATATTCAGAAACCTATATTCAACCTGTGTTCTCTTAAATGATTAAATTGGTGAGATTGTGAAGACTAGAATCAGGAAGATCCCAATTCTAGGTCCCATCTTGGAGGATCCTACTCAAGAGGCCCCAGGTAAAACCAGATGTCTCTCTTGCTGCAAAGGCTCTCCCAGGTATGTGGTTGTGTGGATGTTTGGTGGGGGTGGGGGTGTTTGGAGAGACTGGTGGAATGAGGCACACCCTCTAGGCAGCATATAAACCCAGAATTAAGAATTCCAGCTTTCTGTTCCCCCTGCCTCCCACCCCAAGGCTCCCACCACAATCCTGCCCAGAGGAAGGCCTCAGTGTGGATAGAAACAGAGACACAGGGATAGTATTGCAGTTCATGCTACACGATCAACTGCAGAGGTGAGCCTTGTGCAGCTCAAGGGGTCCAGAGGGCAAGGAACTACCCTACTCACAGTGGGTGGGAAAGAGGAGTAAATCAGTGAAGGCTTCAAAGTGAAAAGGACTGTTGGGCTGGGTCTGATGGATGCACAGGAGCCTACCAGATACACAGGGAGCAGAAATGCATTCCAGTATAAAAAAGCACCTGCAGACCAGAAGGAGCTAAAATCCCTGAGGAAAACTGTAGGGTGTAGAATAAGGTGTAAGGAAGGGAACAGCCATAGCCTCAATTTTTCCATCTGCAAATGGGATGTTTGAACCAGTTATCTCCCTGCTAACAGCTCTGTTCATCTTTTACTGGCTGGTGCGATGGACATGGAGATGATTCAGATATAGGCTCCATCTTTGAAGGGGAGAAAGGGAAGCTTATAGCTAAGAGCTCTAGAGGTTGGGAAGGTCAAATCCTGGCAGGCTACATAGAGGAGGTAGCACTGGAGGTAGGCCCTGAAGACCCTGCCATCCCTTCACCTATGGGGATCCTGCTGAAGGTCACCAGGAAATTCTAAGCTGGTCCCCAGTGTGGCAGTGATTGCTAGGGACTCTCTTCTCAAGGCAAAAGTCCCTAGTAGGGACTTGGAGAGGTATGGAAGTGGGCAAGGTGAGGGAGCTGACCTCTGGCCCTCAGAAAGCCTACTTGGGCTGCTTGCCTCCTCCCATGGACTGTGTAGGCCTCTTTATGTGGCCATCTGGAAACAGCTGCATCAATCTTATCTGCAAAAAGGTTACGTAAAGTTCTGGTTTCTCCATGGAGAGCCCGCTGAGCAGAGCTGTTCTGATGTGCCTCTCAGCCCTGAGCAGGGAGCCTGCCTGCAGGTCAGCAAGCACAAGCTCTGTCGATAGAAGTCAAATACCAAGTTCTCCTGCAGAACACAGCTGCCCACACACATACACACACATGTACACATGTACCACAGACACACCGCCTCTCCACTGTCTTTGTCCCCATCTTCTTAAGGAACTAACGCTTGAACTTGCAGCCAGAATAAAGATTTGAGCATTTTATCGCTCTCTTTCCTCTGTCTCTTTATGATGTTCTTTAAAAAAAAAAAAGAAAAGAAATGTTTTTGTTACCCTTTTAACAAATCACTTTCAGATGCACAGCCTATATAGTGTATGTTTCTGGCTCAGTCTCTTGAGTCTGGTTTCCCTCCAGGTAGTGGAGACAGTGTGTGGGCCTTTGAGTGGGTGTTGCAGTGGACTCTTAGGACAGTTCACACAGGGTTACCAGCTCGCACAGCAGTTTATGAGAGAGCATCTCTTCTCAACTCCATATTCAATGATGCTGAGTAGGAGGCTGGACATTGGCCATGGTGGAGGGTTTACTACACAGAAATTGGCAAATGATAAAAATCCAACTTTTCTTTCTTTTTTTTTTTCCTGGTAGAGTTGGTAGTTTAACATTTATCAGCATCCCACTGAGATGGGAGGCTGGGTTGTCAACTGTCTCACCAGCAGCTGAAGCCGGGCCCAGGTTAGGGTTTCTCTGTTCAGTTCCTTTGCCTGTTGTTATTACAGATGTTTGTGTTGAGCACAGCCCTGCATGTTTATTGTAACTATAAGTCTCTCTCTCATATGCAGGGGTTAAAATGCAGAGAGAGAGAAAGGCTGGGGTGACTGATCCTGTTGAACTCTGCTTCCCCTAACACCCCTGAGTCAACTGGGAAGCCTGGGCAGTCTGTAATGTAATTTCACACCAATATTTCTCAAGCATTTGTCTAATAGGGATTTAGAGGCCAGGCAGAGCTGTGAGGGGCAGAAGAATGCAAAGTGGGGCAGGTGGAGCCTGCCTTAGTTTCTCCTTTCTTGCCCCATACTATTCAGCTGTGACCCAAACTTGCATGTTTCATGTAGCAGGCAGAAGTTCTGCAGCCAGTGCTGTGCTCACCCTCCCTGGAAGAAGGCAGGGCATTGAAGATACCATGAATACTCAGGCCTGCGCTGGGGTTCTCTCATGCCATCCCTCACTGCCCATAGGTACTCACGGTGGTCTTCATTCCACAGGTGCTAGCCCCAGGGTGAGTCCTAGTGAACACAATTTTCTATTCTGTTGCATCCCTAGGGTTGTTAAGGGCTCCTCGTAGATTGGCACCCTATGCTGTTGTCCAGGTGGCCAGCGCATTAAACCACCCCTGTAGACTCAGAACAGCTGCAGTGACTATGCTGTCTCTGACTGGCAACCTTAGAATTGGATGAACTGACTTCAGCCTGCAGCTTTTCTCCTTGCTTCTCTCTTCCTGCTTCATCCTTCCCGTACCCACTACTGCCCTGCATACCCTCCTTGAACTTGGCGACTATATCAAACAAGCCTGTTGAAGCTCTGGTGACTGTAGTCCCATTTAAGTCCTCAGGCTGGGCCATTTGGTTGATGCTCCAAGCTGCATACCCTTGGCCTCTTATGTCACCTTGGTGCCAGTAAAAATGGCCTAGTATTTGAGAGAACACCAATGGGAGTGATTGACACCCAAGGATCACCATAGCTTGGATTTAAGCCCCATGAGCAACTGTACAACCATAGTTGAGAGATTTCACTTCCCTGAGCTTTAATTTCCCCATCAGCAAAGTGAGGTCGTTAATCCATCACTTGGGTTTACCAAGTATCTTCAATGAAACTGTAGCCTAAAGGCATCTATTCCTTCATTCGACAAATATTTTGAGGCAGCTCTGTGTGTCAGGCCCTAAGCCAGGAGCATAGTAGGGACTTAATTGACAACTAGTTCACCTACACCCTTTCCCTCCAGATGAATGGTATACAATGCAAGATGGAGCTGACAAGGTGACCCTACTTTCTTCTCTTCTGGGCTGTCTGGAGGGGAATTGGGTCTGGCATAGCTTGGTGCCACTGCCCTAAGGACAAAATCTCCACCTCTGCAGATCACAAGGTCTGCACTACCAGGCACAGCAAGTATTCCTTAAGTGGCCCAGGCCTCTGCTCTCAGCCTTACAAAGGCATAGTCTTAGGTGAGTAGACCTGTAAGCCAGTCACCGGGCAGCAAGAAAGGTAGGGAAAACAGCTGCGAAGCCCTTGAAAGTCTAGCCCGGGGCCAGTGCTGTACCAGCAGGATCAGGTCTGACCCAGGTTCAGAATGGAAAGTCCAGACAGGTTCCAGGGCTTGAGGGCTTGAGGGTGGGACCTGGCAGGGCAGAAGGTAGGTGAACAGAATGCAGGACGCAGAACATTCAGCTGAGCTCAGAGGGTTCCTAAGCAGCACTGGGCCCAGGCTTTGAGGAGCAGGAACATTTACTGTGACCAGCACTTTCTACACATTATTTTATCTAATCCTTAATTAGCTCATTTTACAGGTAAGAACACTGATGTTCAGTTGGAGTCAAGACCTTGTCTGACATCATCTTACGTGGGAGAGATGTGAAGAGAACTCAAGCCTGGCAACTCTTCCTGCTACTTAAGACTGACCTGGACCCCTGGGGAAGCATTTCGTCAGTGCCTGAACAAAAACCACATCCTGAGCCAAAACCTAGAACAATCCATCCATAGTAAATGTTAATATGAACAAGAACCAGCCTCCTTGTCTCACACCCCAAGCGCCTAATTAATCTGTATAGACAAGAACCTCCTCCACATTTTTTATTATTTAACTGGAGCCTAAATATTATTAAAGGTGCCATGCTAGGCTCAGAGGAGAAAGCCATGGCCCCTGCTCCCCAAAGAGTACACATGTACAAGAGTACTCTTGTGGGGGTTGGGCTGGTGGAGAGGAAGCCAGAGAGAGGGAGGCAAGGTAGGGCAAGAGTGTGCAGAACTCAGAACTAACCAGCTCCAGGTTCCCACCTGGAATATGGTCACTAGCATGTTGAAACCACCATGGCCCAGGATTTGTGTGCCATGCTGGGCACCAGCACTTTTGTTGAAAGGAAATGACCAGCACGGACTGCTCACCAAACCTCCCCAAAGCATACTTGATCTGGGGAGGGCGAGCGTCCACCAGCCCTCATTTCCTGGCCCTGCATAGCTTTCTGTTCCCGACTCCTTGCCGACACTGGCACCACCAGCTGGCAGCGACTCTAGAACTGGAAATCCCAGGTGGATGCAGGGTCTGCAGCCTGAAGACAAACCGTTCTGGGGCGTTCCCTAGCAACCCGAGCTGTTCATAGCCTCACAGCCGCAGTTCCACAGCTGACGCTCTTCCATCCATTTGCTCCGAAGCATTGGTTTTAGGTGCTCCAGGACGCTTCCTAATGTCCCTTCAATGATCCACGAAGCCATTTGCTTATAAAACCTCCGTCCTTCCTCCTCCAGCCCCCACCCCTGCCCTTACACCAGCGTTTAGTCAATGAAACCTCTGCAGCAGACTCAGTGAGTAGAGCCTTGGGTGGCTTGTTGAACAAAGCCCTGGTGACAGCAGCATGGCTGGGGGTGGGACTCCCTTTCTCTGGTGCTGTCCTGTCCTGGGGCTGTGCTGGGAAGTGGGAGGGAATGGATGGGATCTAGAAACAGGAGAAAACAAGCCCAGCCAGCATCAGGCAGAGGGGGAGGGGGCTGAGGGGCTGAAGGGGAAGAAGAGGAATAGGTGTGCAGGAGGAGAAGGGGAGGAGGGAAAGCAGAGGGGAAGGAGTGGGGGAGGGACAGGAGACGAGAGGCCACTTCATTTATTTATTATGATGCCAGTTGTAGTGTTGGTCTCATGTGTGGGGAACAGACTGTATTTTATGTTTTAATCCTCCAAGCTGTGTGTGTGGGCTGGGGATAATTACATTGAAAAATGTGGATAATATGCGGAAGGTTCTTTTTGTGGGGAATGGGATTGCTCCAGTGGAATATCTTCCTCATGGCAACCAATGCCTTTTCCATAAGCTGCTCAGGAGGAGCCAGTAATTGGGAGTGTGGTGGAAGCCTAGGGCTGGCCCCCCAGCCAGCAAGTCCTCTGTTTTAGGGGAGGCCTCGGCACTGAGGAAGAGGGCTGGCATCCCTCACCCCCACCTGCCCACCAGCTCCACGGATGACAGGCAGGATACAAATGGGAGGCCTGATTGCTTTCTCCTTGCAGCCTTGGGGCCAGCATCTGAAGAATGCAAGAGGGAGATGATAGGCAGGCTGCTAGGAGACGGAGCAGGGGTGGTGCATGCTGTCTGTGCACAACACACACAGGAGAATGTACATGCACTTGCCCATCCACACATGATACACATGTACACATGCATGCATACTCACACACACACCACATATACAAAACATACACACGTGCACACCCACACTCACACCTATTCGTGCACACATACACACACATTTAGATACACAAACACACAGGCATATGCACACTTACACATCCTCACCTTCAGACATACTCATTCACACACAAAATGTGCACACACCCACACTTACACTCGCATGCTCACATACACAGTAATAGACACACATGCCCTCAAATGTCCACAGAGTCACTTTGACATGCACACATATTTACAAATCTACCCAGAGCTATACATGTATAGCACACCTTCCCACTCTGTTACATGCTCACACATACCTTCATATATGTACACTCATACACACACACAGCTGCTTTTCTGGGGCTGACCACTGGGTAGTGGAATCAGAAATATTGTTAGTGACATTTTTATTTGTAATTAAAAAGAAAAGAAAAGAAATCGACATCTGTCTTCCCTGAAGAGCCACAGAAGAATATTCACAACCCTGACATTCTGAATGTTTATTTTTTAGTACACATACTTTAGTGACTGCACAGCTCACTTAATTTGAGCCACATGGTGAATTTGCAAACTTTCCTTTGGCTCATGCAGACTGCTGATCTGATGCCTGTTTACCCAGAAACTGCAGATCCAGTGGAAAAAATACCCCAACCTACTGAGGTGCCAATTAGCCACTCTTCCCACGGTGGACCAGCATCCCACAGAAGGAAATTCACAGGCAATGGCAGCGTGGTCCCTGGAAAGCTTGGCTGTGATGAATGGGTATTCTGGCTCCCCTGGGACTTGACTGGTTATTTTGTAGGAAATTGGATTTCTTGGTACATTAGAGGATGTGCTAATGAGCACTAATGTGGGGCCAGGAGGGCTGGGGGTAGGCTCTGACCTGGGCATCAGCTGGGTCAGCCTCCACTCTGCCTCTGGAATCCCTGGATCCTCCTTTTCCCTGCCACGCTCTCCTGGCTCCCAGGCCCAGACCAGCACAGTGTCACCCCCACCCCAATGCTCTCTCCACTGGCACTGCTCCTGCTGCAGTCCAGGTGCTTTTGTCTCTCTTAAGAGTCTATGCTGATCTCCAGATGCTCTTTCAGCATCTGGCCATACCAAAACCATCCATGGCCAGAAGCCCCTTAGACAAGTTGGGGCCTACATAATTTAGCCAGAATTTCTCAGCTTCATAAGCCCTTTGAGGTAGCTTCTGTTTGACCAGCCACCCTCTCTAGGTTTATCTTCTACTGTTTCTCTACTAATACCTCTTGGTGGGCCAGACAGCATTGGTCATTGTTCCCTAAACTTGCCCTGGTCTTACAACTTGGCCAACCCCCATCCTCAATCAACTGGAGAAGGCTCTACATGCACCTTCCACCAACTCCCATCACAGTGACTGGATAGAAGTCAAAATCCCTAGTGTGGGGAAGGGAGGGGCACCTGCAAGGTATGGAGAGTCTGGCTTCCTGCAGCTACTCTGAGTTGCCTTCTGTTGCCCCACTTTGTGCACCCTGCCCCATCCACGGTGGTCATGCTCACATGCTCAGGGAACACCTCTGAAGCAGGCCTTTGGGCTGGCTCTTTTTCGCTGCCTGGAAGGTTCTCCACCCACACATGCACGTGGCTCCCCCTCCACCTTGCTAGGTCATTTCTGGAATGTCACCTCTGTGAAGCCATGCCCAGCCACCCTGTTTACAGTGCCACCCTCCCCCCAACTCTAGCCCTCCATGTCCCCTTCTCTGCCTCCCTCTGTTTTCCTCTGCAGCCCTCTGCAGAAGAAAAGACACTGTGTGCATTGCTAGACAGTGAGCTTTCCAAAACACACGCTGTGACTGCTTTGGCCTCTGCTGTATCTTCTGCGCCCAACACAGGAGCAATTACTTAATTGATCCACAATTGTCTACTGAAAAATTAAATGATGAAGACCTGTCCAACTACCAATGCCCACCCAGGCTTCCCAGCCCATCTCCAGCATGTCCTGTTCTGGGCCCATCTGAGGCTGGCAAAAGAAGCTGAACTTTTCTTTCTCTGTGCTCCAAACTTGTGTTGAGGGTTCTTGCTGCATACTGACCCAGATTACTGACCCATTGTTTAAATCGAATATGTATTGAGAATTCATTGTGTCTTTAGGTATTTTATACACATTATTTGATATGCTATTCACAAAAATGCAATAAAGTAGATACTATTATACCTCTTTGACAAGAAACTGAGGCTCAGAGAGGTGACGTATCTTGTCCAGGTCACACAGATTCTACCTTCCTGTGCTCTTTCTGCAGGACACCCCCACCCACCCCACCAGCACTATTTATAGCCCCTCTCTCTGGTGGGCAGTGATCTCTGCTCCTTAGCTAGCACGCAGCTCTCCACAGTTGATCTAGGCCATGTCTGAAGCATGAACCTCAGAAAGAAAGCCCTGCTTATCAGCCAGAGATCACTGCCACCTCTGAGACCCAGCCAGAAAAATCCGTTCCCACTGAAGAGTGGGTTTTCCCTTGGGAGTCCAGCACGTTCCCTCATCCAGTACTTCCTGGGTACATAACCTTGGGCATATTTCTCTACCCTTTGGTCCTCTGTGTTCATGTCTGTGAAATGGGTATAATACCTGCCTCCAGAGAAGTCAGGAAACGATGTTTTCAATGTACACAGAAGGACCTCAGTAAAGTTCAGACTTGTTCTAGCCTCCAAGTAATCTTTCTATAATAATTTATGAGCTCCTGACTCAGGGAAGTCCACCTCACCAATTGATGCTTTTGTCATTGCCTGAAATTGCTTTCTCTGTATTGGGTGACCACCCTGTGCTGTGGACCTACAGGTGTTCACAGGCAACTAAAATTGCACCCCATCTATCCTCGAAGCTACCCTATAAAAAAAGCTCCCATCTTTGAAGTGGCAGTGATATCAGTATGCCAAGGAGGTTTCCACAGGGATACCCACAGTGGTGTGCAGAAGGGGCATGGGATAAAATCCAAACAGAAGAGGGGTGTCCAGGTCCAAGTCCAGACCTGGGTAGGAGGACAGAGAAGCAAGAGCAGAGAAAGAGCCCCAGCCCCATCCCCCGACAAGCCGCGACAAGGCGCAGGGCCCAGGGATGAGAGCTGGTGGGAGATGGATGTGTCTGCAGCCCTGAACCTGGGGACATGTCCACGCCGCAGCCTCTCAGCCACTGTGGAGCAAACAAAGCCAGAGGTGCTGCGGCAGACATTGCACGCGGCTGGGAAACAGGGGCCGTCTGTACCTTTCAATGCTCTCATCTCATTAATCTTGTACCTCTGCAGTCCTTCTGAAGAGCGCACTCACAGCAGCTCATTCATTATAGCTCTAATAACAGCGGCAGGCATTAAAGCACCGGGCGGCTGAGGAGCTGGCCTCTGCAGCTGCGGAAAGCCAATACCTTTTTAAATACATTTACACAGCAATAAATAAAAGCGGTCTCAGTTTACCTCTTTATTAAACTCTATTTGCTCGTCAGAGTTAAGGGCCGCATTTGTGTCTTGCTATTCAAATTTATTCGTGCGCGTCTCCTAGGCCGGTCACATTTATTCCATAACGCAATAATGGTGGCTGAAGCTTAACAGGGCCTTTCATCACCAAGCAGCCCTCATTAAGGGCTCTGCTCCAGGCCCCTGGGCTCAATTTGACCACCAAGAGGACCACCCCCATTACCCAGAAGGGAAAACAAAGGCAGAGAACTAGCATGGCTTGATTAGTCTTGCCCAGCGATCAGCCAGCTGATGACCCGAGGTTGATGAGATCGGTGTGCCCCAAAGTCTGGTCCACAGAGATGGTCCCCTAAAGGGTTTGCAGCGTCTTACACTGTCCCAGTTCCACAGTGTTGAAAATTCACTGGCACGTCAGCACAGTTAAGGCTCTAAGAAAGCCTGCAACCTATTCAAATGGAGCTTTACTTAGAATCTTCCTTCTCTTTTTCTCTCTCAGCACCTGGTCTTGTTCTAAGGAACCACCATCCTGTGTATACTTGTGGGGAGTGCAGGATTTGCCAACCTGGGAGGTTTTCTCCGTCTGAAATATCTTGACTGCTGCCATCATGGACCACTTCTTGCCTCTATAGGCAGTTAAACGAGACTCCTACTGCCTCCCTATACCACCTGGTCTTCTTTGAGAATTCTGGACTCTGAAAAAGACCCCAGTGAGGGGATAAGCACACTCACTGCCATAAATCCCTGTCCTGAAGCACATGGAATGCAGTCATTCTTTGGATTGTAGTGCCCCAAGGCCTCAGGGTCCAGGCCACTGTCCCCAGACTCAGGCCAAAGCAAGTGGGTACCAGGATGCCAGCTGGTTGTGATGTGACTGAAGACCCAGGGAGTATGGGACTCCCTGGGCAAATACTGAAAACAGGGTTTTGCAGCAGGAAGATGGAGAGAATCTGGGAGGGTCGCATGAAGGCGCCTGCTGTGTGAACCTGGCCTCGTGCAGAGATGAGTGGTGCCTTATCTCCCAGTGTGGACCAGCAGCAGATAAACTGCTCCTCAACTCAGCTGTGGAGGTCTTACTCTCCACCTTCACGGCAATGGTTCACCTGCACTGACTGTGAGTGACACATCGGGAACACATTACTACCTCCAATGAGACAGCAGACCCGGGAGAGAGCAGGACAATTGTCCCAGTTTCATGAATGGAGAAAATAGACACAGAGAGGTCTAATGTCTTGCCCAAGGTCACACAGCTAGTCAGAATTCCAGTTCAGGAAATCCACTCACCTTCTGAACCTCTGCCCTGCCACCCCTGCAGAAGCAGAATTAGGAATCATCTCAGCACTAACTGAGTTAAAGAGTGAGAAGGGCCCCGTCGGTCGGATCCTTGAGTCAGAGAGTGAGGGAGGCCTTGTGGGGGTCGGAGTGCTGAAGGGCACTCGGGTCCTGCAGTCAGCTCATTGGTACAAGTTATGCCAAATCCTGGAGCCCTCGTTCCCCAGGATTTTCTACTACTTCTCTTTCATTCTCCCCCACCCATCACACCCCCAGGAGTTACCTGGCTTGGGCATAGTGGAACCCACAATGATCAGGAAACCAGCAGATGAAGATTCTGGTCCAAGATTCACAGATCTCTAGCTGCAAGACCTTGGGCAGGTCATCTCACCTCTCTGAGCCTGTGGGAGTCAGAGCATGAATCCACATCTTAGACATTATTTCAAGCCTGGTGCAGAGAATTCTTTTGAAAGAAAGAAGACAGGCAATGGTCTCAGACTGGCCTTGAACCCTGGCTTGTTGACTTACAAGTTGTGTAAGTTTCAGGCAATTCACTTTACTCCTCTGGGTCCCAGTTTCCACATTGGAAAAAGGTGAAAAAATGCCCTACTATGTACACATACACACATACCATATACACAAGCTCCTTGCAAGTTTGGGGTACACGGGAGTCATCCAGCACCTAGCACACAGGAGGTGCACAATAAATATTGATTTAGTTCCCTTCCTTCATCTTAGCTTCAAGGCAGCTAAGACAGGGGAGAGACTTTGTTCTTTTAAGTAAGTTCAGGGAGGGAGTAGCAGAGCAGGCTTCCGTTTGCTGATAGCATCCAAACACTGTTAGTGCAGAGTGCCGACCACAGCTGCATGGCCAGAGGGGCTGGGCCGTTCTGCTCCCTCTGCGCTCCCCAGGTTCAGCACAGTGCGTTGGACAGTCCCACATTGATGCTCAATTCTCTTTTACCCTTGTCTGCTGGAAATCAAAGTAGTGACTTTGCCAGTCACCCTTGCAGTCAGGAGTGATCACAGGATTGAGTTCTGGCCAATGAAACAAATGAAAAATTTTAAAATCTTCAGGGTGAGCAGTTGACTTATGGAAAAGATTTTGTGGGGGTAAATGATACATTTATAGTCTTGACTGTGGTGGTGGTTTGATATGTGTACATACATCAGAAGTGATCACAGTTAACAACACTGTGCTGCATATTTGAAAGTTGCTAAGACATAGATCCCAAAAATCCTTATCACAAGAAAAAATTATTGTAACCGTGTATGGTGATGGATGTTAACTTGTGGTAATCATTTTGCAATACATACACATATCAAATCATGTTGACCACCAAAAACCAAAATAATGTTTGTTATATGTTAATTATATCTCAATTTTAAAACCTGGTCATATTGTACACTGTACATACGTGCAGTTTGTTATCGGTCAGTCATGCATCAGTAAAGTTGTTTCTACAAAGTCTACCAGGGGTTCTGGGCAAGACTGGCTTCCTGAATCAAAAGGACCTTCACAAAGATGCTTCTACATTCCCCTCTTCCTGCTTTGAGTGCTGACTGGATATGTGAAGGCTGGGGTGGCCATCTGAACACCAGGAGTGGCAAATATGCTGGAAAGGCCAGTGTTGTTTTTGAGAGGTTGACTCTAAGCTTGTTAAGGGGCACCTTTTTTGTTATACAAGGAAAATTAACAGCAATTTGTTTAAATCTCTGTTAGTGAGGTTTTTGTTTTCTTGTAGCCCAAAGTCTTCATACGTACACTTAGGTGCTTGATCAATATTTGTTGAACAAATGCATTATGCATTGGATCAACCAATGAATTGAGAGGATCGAGAGGTTCCTATGATCTCTTGGGCCTGGGATTAGAGCTGGTTCTGGAAGGATGGGGAGGCGTTGGTTAGGGAAAGAATGAGCAGAGAGAGGTTCAAAGCAGGGAGAACCACAGGAACAAAAGGTACAGTCTGGGGACAAGCAAGTCACCTACTCCCAGATAACCCCTGAGAGGAAGAGGCAGCTTTGCCCCTTCCTCTCTCATGACTAATAAGCCAGCCCATATTTTGCTTTCCTCCCCACTTTAATTTTTTTCAGTGGCAGAAAATTACAGCTGACAAGTAGCAATTGATCTCTTCGCATTATTTTGAAGCACTTATATTGAAATGGGAAACAATGCTTCCAGGAAAGAGCCTGATACTGAGTTGAACATAAAGCTCCCTCCAAGACAGATAGGGGAGGCCAATTTGTACCATGTAGAAGCCGACCAAATTCCCTTCCCCTGAAATTACAGTTCATTATTGCCTGGAAACTTTCAAAGATAACTTCTGCTTCAACCCAATAGGGAGAGGACAGGCCAGAGTCAGGCAGGCACCCCCAAGAAGGGCTGTCTTGCCTTGGGCCTGCTGGGGCCCCCTCCTAACAGGGGAGCCTCAAGTCCCCACTTGGCAAGGGGGTCTCTGTGGACCCAAGTTCGAGCACACAAAGCCAGTTTCTACAGAAAGCAGAATGTTGTAGTCCCCCAAATTTAGAACAGCCTGGGACCCCTAACAAAAGCAGATTCCCACCAGCCCCCAATATTGACTTAAATTATTACATCTGAATGTTACAGATGAATAAATAAGCTACAAAACCAGTAAAAGTGAATTAACAACATCAATTTAATGTGAAAGACCATGCCGCCTTTGTCGTACCTGAATTCACACCGGACACCTACGTGTGATGATGCCTGCTACAGCGTGGCCACATCCTGGGAGATTTTTGAGTCTCCAACGCTGCATCGCTGCGCAACACGCAGTGAGGCAAATCCCCGCCACTCCTGTATGCTAGAGCCTCTGAAAAGTGTCTGTTCACACAGCGTGGCCATGGGGCCACTTGGCCCTCTGCTGGTAGGGGAGGCATCACTGGGTCTGCCCTTGATTGTCTTCATCAGTCCTCAGCGGTTAATCTGGTGCCATCATGGTTGTGACCCATTCGCGGTGTCTGAGAACGTGAGGGACACTTTGGTTATCTACATCGGCGCTGCTCAACATTCACTGCGCATTGAAGTTGCTTCGAGAGACTTTAAAAATCTTAATATTCAGGCTAAATCTCAGACTAATTCAGTCAGGATCTTTTACATGCTCCCCAGACAATTCCTAAAATGATCCAAGGTGAGAACCATGGATCTAGATCAAGTCCTCAAACTTGAGCATGCATCAGAACCACGTGGAGAACTGGCAAAAATCTAGATCATTGCATCCCATGCCAGAGTTTCTAACTCAGTGTTAGCATTTCTAACCCGTTTCCTGATGATGTTCATGCTGATGGCTAGAGAGCCACATGCTGAGAATCAACAACTTCAGTGATCTGAACATGCTTATATTCATCAGTTTGGGGTTATAACAAAATTAAGGCACTTGCACCAAGAACTCATGAATCTCAGAGAATGTTCCTGAGAACCCCAGTTTGAGAAATATCTATGCAGTAGACCTAACATTAAATTTGGAGTAAAAAAAGAGGGTGGTAAATCCTGTCTCTATTTCCACATCACCTACCCTCTTCTTTGAGTCCCAGTCTAGGACTTGGTGAGATGGGAATAATGTCTGTCCCAGAGAGTGGCTTGGATGCTCAGTATCACTGATCATTAGGAAAATGGAAATCTAAACCACAATGAGACAATACCTCACATCCATGGGATGGACACTATTAAAGCAAAACAGAAACAGAAAAGTAACAACGATAGGAAGAATATGGGGAATTGGAACCCATCTGCACTGCTGGTAGGAATGTAAAATGGTGCAGCTGCTATGGAAAACAGTATGTGGTTTCTCAAATAATTTAAAATAGAATTACCATATGATCTAGTAATTCCACATCTGGATAAATACCCCAAAGAATTAAAAGCAGATCTTGAAGAGATCCATTTCATAGCAGCATCATTTACAGCAGCCAAAAGGTTTAAGCAACTCAAGTGTCCATTGATGGATGAATGATTTAACAAAATATGGTCTATACATACAGCAGAATATTATTCAGCCTTAAAAAGAAAGAAAATTCTGACACATGCTGCAACATGGATGAACTTGAGGACACTAAGCTAAGGGGGAATGAGCCAGACACAACAAGACAAATATTATATTATTTCACTTATATGGGTTCCTAGAGTAGTCACATTTATAGAGACAGAAAGTAAAAGGGTGGTTGCTAAGGGCTGGAGGGAGGGGCATATGAGGAGGAGTTGTGTGTGTGTGTGTGCATGTGTGTGTGTGTGTGTGTGTGTGAGAGAGAGAGAGAGAGAGAGAGACAGAGAGAGAGACAGAGAGAGACGCTTGGAGAATGAAGTGAGAAGACTCAGGTTTTGGTTCCAGCTCTGTGGCTTGCTAGCTGTTTGACCTTGGTCAAGGTGCTTATACGCAAAGATGAGAAAAGGGCTAATGATAGCTGACAGGCTTGTTATGAGGCTCAAGTGTATGTGCAAGTACTTTTTAAGCTGTAAAGTACTAAATGGCTTATTTTGTAAATTAAAACATATTTCAAAGGTTTTAGGGACACTTGTGAAACAATTTACAAAGGCCACACTAAGCCATCTCCTCTATGTTCAGGTGATTTTCCTAAAGGGACCCTACTAGCAGTGTTTTGAAAAGTTCCCTGTGTTTGCAAAGCTGAAAAAAATAATCTGAATTCCAAAGATGGTTGCTAATGGGTGCCCATACAAGGGGACCTACTCAATGTCTCAGCATCTACTGTCAGGAAACCGATAGAACTAGCTCCTCCTCATTACCTGCCTCATACATAACTGAAGCTCAGTACAAGTTAAATAAATGCTTCAATAAATGAAACAAAGAAAGGATTTTGAAGACATCCCACATAGCACAATTAACACAGAGCTTAGACATTTGTTGACGCTTCAACATTTGTAAGATAACAAAGAAGAGTGTATTTTATGGGAAAACCAAGAGGGATTTTGGAAAACCAAGTACTTAAGTGACATGACAGCAGATGAATTTCATTGAGAAGAACGATTTAAAGAGTTCTCATGAGCCGATGGATTTTGAATCACTTGTAACCTTTGAAGAAAAAGAACAGGAAAAGATCTTGGTGTTGCCTTGAACAACTCAGTGAAGAAGTCGGAACGCAGTTGCTGACTTCACAGTTAAGATGCTCAATCTGACTGGGGAAGGGAGAAAAGAGATGGAATTTATCTAATGTTTTAGAGAGAAGTCCATCGAGAGGGACCTGGATCATCTCCTTCCAAAGATACCTGGACCTCACATCAGAAGGGAAAAAAGAGTCAAGTTTCAGGTTTTTGAAAAGCAGCAAGTCCAGAGAACTTTCTCTCTTTTGGAAAACTGAAAAATAGCAGCTGAGAACAAAGTGAGGGGAGTTCAATTTAGGAGCTCATATTTATCTTATTCCACTTGGCAGAAGTCAACAGTTACTCAGAATGAAAAGCCCAACATTTAAGGCAGAAAGAAAGAAATCGCTTTTTCTGGGCCATGTCTAATTAACCCTTGGAGCAACACAGCAATTTTGTTTTACCGTGATGTTTCACTTATGAAGACTCAAAATAAAGATTAAATATGGGGTGTTCGTGAGTGGTTATGCTCCCCAGTGTGTAACTCGCAGAGGCCATCCATCCTTGTATCCAAAAGAGCAAGTGGGGCAAACTGAACACTTCTGCTCCTGCTGACTCCTACATGTAGAATCAGGTGCTGTAAGGGAACGAGTCTGTCTTCTGGAGCCTTTGCCTATGGTTCTAGTTTTGTACAGGATATGGAAAGTCTTACTGCTGCCCGTTCTTCAAGGCAAGTATGAAATTCCCTTGTCTGGGGTATCCTGACAGTGACCTGGCTTTCCCAAAACAAGACTTTGTAAGCAGACGCACGCTTTCTTAAAATCATCTCTCCCATTCTCTTGAGGTTTGGGGAAGGATTTCTTAAATTGTTTGAAAAGCTATTTGAAGGGGAAAAAATTACCAAGAGAGAAAAAAACCCTCAGCCTACAGTGATCAATTACTTTGGGAGAAACCCATTTGAAAGTCTTCTGAAATAAGCTGCAGAACTGGTTTGAATGCTTAAACAGACATGACAGCCCAACCTGCAGGTGAAAGATCTGCTGTGGCTCCTCCAATAAATAGCTGCATTAGCACCACAGGCAGAGAATAACACCAGCTCCACCTTGAATATGCTAAATGTCCTCATTATTCAAAAGGCATGCAAACTGGCCAGGTGCTCTGTTTAATGAAAAGACACTGTGCCAGCCAGCTGCATGAGAATCAGTGGCGGGCGACTCTTCAGTTTAAGCAGATTAGTCTTACAGAATGTCTAATTTCCAGATGTAATAAAGCAGAAAACTATGTATGATGCCTGTCTGGGCAAAAGGATCTCTCAGACCTCTTCTACTTTTAGTATTCTCTCATTTTGAATCTTCGGGTCGTGTGTACACCACGAGTCAGAAGGCAGCCTCTACTGGTGAGCTGTGGTATTGCAGCCCAGCCCAAGTAGACTTGGTAATTACAGCCAGCTTGTTTAGGAAGTGCTTCCTATGACATTAAATGTTCATGTGAAAATCCTTGGTTGAGGGTGAAGAAAAAAGTACAGGCTGAAAGGTCAATGATGGAACAATCTGGGAACGAGAGCTATGGGGATGTGTGGGGAGTGCTGAAAAGACAGAAAAACAAAAACAGCACCTGTAACTCAGCCACCACACCTTCCTGCTCACGCGAGGCAGAAGATGCTGGCACACACTTTCCCTTCACAAAACAGCTTTGATTTAATATTTTGAGATATACAACTCACTTTGCAATGGAAGCCAGTGGAAAAGTCATTTATTTAGTTATCTCCTCACAGCCAGTTAAAAGAAAAGTTTTATATTGCGTGTGACAGTCACACAATGGGCCTTCTTTGGTCCCCAGAGAACAAAGGCTGATCTGTCAAGACAGTTTAAAGTCTCGTCAGAGGGACAAGGTGTGATACTTTGAAACATAGCACATCGGAACTGGAAGGGCGTCAGAAGTCCATCTCACCCAGTTTCTCCATTGTACTGATGGAGAAACTGAGGCTCAAAGAGCAATGGTGATATTCCAAGGACCTCCCAGCAAGAGGATAATCTAGTCATAGACAGACTCAAGGTTTATTGATACCAGCCCAGAGCTCTGTATAATTTGATAGCCCAGCCCCTGGTCTTTCCAGTAAAGTTCCCATTTAACTAGGCTCTTCTATAATCCCACCAAAATGTGATTACATATTGGAAATTTCAGTAATTCTGGACCCAGGTATATTTCCCAGATGGTCTCTACCCCCAGGGGCCAGGGCCTGGACTCAGAAATCACGGTTATGGTAACATTACACCCCTCTAATCATATTAACCCAGATGACTGTGTCAACATGGTGAGGTGCCCTGGGAGGTTAACCACACAAGGTCCTGAGAAAAAGGAGCTAACCCTAACCCACCCTGAACCCTCTTCCTGCGGGAGGGTGGCTCTTGCCCCCAATCCCCAGAACCCCTAGTAGGGGAGAAGAGCTTCTGTGCCCTTCAAGAGTCACCAGAGTCATCTTAGAGGAAGCTGAAATAGAGAGGAGAGAGCTTCTTCCCTCCCAACATCCCTTATGTTCCTCGTAATGGATCCTTTCTTTAAACATCACATCCCTCAATTAGCTCATAATTGCTGTCCATGCCGTATGAATTATGCATCGTGCAATGCAGATCCAGGTTCCCTGGCACTGGGCAAATCGCAAGCTGTTGAAGAAGCTGGAGTAATTACCAAAACAATCCCAGGAGACCTGGAGAAAATGAACAGTAGCTGGTCCACAGGCTATCCTTCCGGCCTGCCTTTCCCACTTGCAGCCTGGATCCACCCCTACACCCTCGGCTTTAGTAAAAAGTTGCTGGGTTTTGAGCTTGTGCTGTGTGCCAAGCAATGTGCTAACATATGCCATGTTTTAACACCTTTATTCCTCAAAATCCTGAGGGTCAGGACTACTGTATTGTACATCATACAACTTAGCTGGAAATAGCTTCTTCATCTGTAGTTGCTGGGTTTCGCATATTGGGGCTTGGCTGCAGCTCACCTTTGCGGTGTCAATGGGGAAAACAAGGCTTGTTTAAGCAAGTGACAAACTTCCTAACAAAGGATGGCTTGAAGCAATACTTTACAAGAGCACAAAGGGGGCACTTTGGAAACACTCAATGCATTAATTACTAGTCATATTATATTTATTAAAACTACTTCAGAACATCTAAGAGAGGGTTAACATATATCCAAAAGCCTGAAAATTGCACTTCCTGTGTATTCAAATTCACGTATACAGATCCTCAATAGTCTATTCCTCCATACAATCATCTCAAACCACTTGGCCAATACTATACATATGTACATACACGCACGTGTGTGTGTGTGTGTGTGTGTGTGTGTGTGTGTGTGTTGGTTATACTGAGTTTAATGGTAACAAGAGAGCATGTGTCCCTCTGTGGTTGCTACCTTCCTTCCACCACCATGTCTGGATTCTAACTTGGAGAGTAGCATATTACGGCAATTATACCCATATCCAGGTTGTTTCAATAAGCTATATCCATGTTTTTATACCCAAACTGTTTTCAATACAACAAATTATTCTCTTTAAGTCCATTCAACTTAAGGAGGTAAACGTCTATTTCTAGCTTCTTTGCATTTTCTTAAAATAAATGTACAGCTTTCTCTTCCATACCTCACCCATCCTTCATGGAAATAATGCTAAGCTAACTGCTGCTTCAAGCTTTTAATTATTTAATCATTTTGTCAGTCATTTATTCATTCTTTAAAGGTTTATTGAGGGCCTGTTCTGTGCTAACATATTGAGTTAGGAACTGGTGTTGCCAAAGAGAATCAGCACATGACCTCTGCTTTTTAAGCAGCCCATGTTCTGCCAGAGGGCAAACACGCTGCTGTAGTGTGGGATGCTTCATGTGCTTGGAGCTCCAAGAGTGAAGGACAGCGCACACGGAGGCAGGCAGGCCCGGAGCACCACTGGCTCGTGTCATGGTGGTTGTAATGCTCAGTTTCCTCATCTAAGACATGGGAATGAGTAACAGTACAAACCTGCAGGGCTCTAACACTCTTTCAATTGCACTTAGAATCCATTGAGAAACTTTTGAAATGTCAAGCATGTATTGGGATTTTCACTTAAAAAAAAAAAAAAACAAGCAGATACTATTTCGAAATTAAGGCTGACACAGAATGGATTCCTGCAGGGACACTCAGAGACTTCTTTTCATTCCACTCTCTGCCCAAGGACAATTCACCTATCTTGTCTGATTGCTACTTTCCTCATTGGACAAAAGATGAAGTTCAACAAATGGCCTTTAAGATAGCTTTGATGTCTAAAATCAATGACTTTATTGATAGGTTACAAATCATGAACCCCTTTGGTGGTCTTCCCTTCTGCTAGGTATCTGATCAGGGTCAGGCCTGATGGGGTGAATGGAGAAGGGGTTGTGCTGGTTGTGACAGGTGGGCGTCACCCAGTGGTTCGGGAGGAATGTGGCCACGGGCGTCAGCAGGGAGCTGAGGTCAGGAGATGAGAGACGCGAGAGCTTACACCAAACTTGAAGAGGGAGATAGAGTTTAAATAGAAGAGCCACATCAAAGATGATAGCAAAGGATCTCACAGGACTGATGTGGCGCCCAAGCAGGTGAGGCTCACTTCCCAGCATGGAAATTCACTCATTCGTTCACTCAGCCAGCAAATATGTTTTCAGCTCCTACTATTTGCCAGTTGTGCCAGGTGTGGCATGTGCAGTATGAGTAAGACCGATAGGGGACCCTGTCCTCACGAGGTTTAAAGTCTCATAGGAGAAGTGGACATTAAGAAAAAAAAACTACTTAAATATATAATAATTAGCCCTGATAATAATTAGCCCAGAGTACTCCTGATTACCATGAGAGCAGAAAAAGCAGACAGATCAGTCTGCAGTCAGTAAGCCATCCTGGAGGAGGTGACATTTCAGCTGTGATAAAAAGGATACATAGAAACTAACTTGGTGAAGTCGAGGGAACAATTTCCATCAATGACAGGCGCTGTGAATATGCCATTTTACATAGACTTTAAAAGGGAACGAGGGAGGGGGGTTCCTTAAAAAGGACTGCTCAGAACAGATGGGCTATCATATTGTGTCTTCATCTATAAATGGGTTTATACATTGATATAGAGAGAGTGTCGAAATATTTTCTGTTTATCAAAGTTGCAGAAACTGCTGTAGCAATATCCATTTGTTCTGCTTGTTTTTCCAAACAGAAGCTGAATACAAGCCTTGGTTTAGCCTGAAGTGGCCTTGCTCCTCCTGCTCATGCCCCTTCCTGGGGCCCCTGCCTTTCTACCCTCACAGGGAAGGATGGAAGGCAAGAACGGAGAAAGTGAGGATTCATAAAATTTACAGTTATTCTACTTCATCCAGAGTGTGTTAAAGAGCAAAGTAGCTTCACCAAATGTTAATAAATGTTGTATGGGAAGGAAAAAGGAGCCCAGAATCCAATCTGTCCAGGAAATAGATCGAAGGCTTATGCAGGCTCGTGTTGCGGGATTTATCAGAGCCTTTGATATCGTAATGCACATTGTAAGTCTTCAACTGAGAACACGATTAACAACAATTTCCAAACTTATTTGACCATGGAACATGCTTTTCCAGGGATATTTCATGGGTGTGTTGCGTTTCAGAATAAATTTTGGTAAAAGCTGTTTAAATAAGTACCTCAGATTTTGGGTTTAAAAGTGAAACGGGCCTTAGAGGCCACCTCATCCCAACCTCCTACTTTATGGAGAACTGTGAGTAGAAACTGCTGGTTTCTATCCACTTCCCTAACATTGTACATTTGTCTCATACTACGGATGCCTATCCTCTGAAGTTGCAGGACGGAACGATGTTATAAAAAGATAAGGAAATCTTACACCAGCACCATGGAACTTTGGGCCATCACTGCTCTGGAGCTCAGTTTCTTTAGGTGTGGAAGGAACATGAGACGCTTCCTTGGGTTGTTGAAGAGTCCGTGCTGGATATAAAGCACCTGGGACAGAGGAGGCACTCAGTACGTTGTTACCTCTCCCCTTCCCACTCTGGGAAATAAGCATCATGCTTTATGTAAATACTCTATGCAAATATTCTATATTCTATATGCAAATATTCAAGACATTTTTTATCATGTTGGGTTTTATCCTCATCCCTAAGGGAGAATATTAATGCAAAGTAAAATGCTCTCTTCAGTTCTGCTGGTTTAGATGATGCCTCACTCTCCCAGGAAGCTCTTCTCTTTTACAACCTAATGTTAAACTACATTAAAGACAAATACTTTGCAGTTCATCAACCTTTACAGGAACCCATGCTTCAGAATTAGAGTATTTCAAAGTTCAGTCTCCCTTACACTTTAGAAAAGTAGAAACAGACGTCCTGAGGGGAAGTGACTGGCCCACAGTCACCGCAAGACCCAGAAGCAGCCCCAGCCTGTAAGCAAAGAGTGTCCAGCTGGGGGGGCCTTTTCTCCAAATCAGCAACTCTTCATTTACGTTCCTAGGAACCTGAGGCCCAGCATGTTGCACTCCTGGCTCTGGGAGCCTCTTTAACTCTGTAGAACCAGGAAACTCGCAGAGACGTTTGTTTCCTCCTTGACGTGGGAAGACGCAGTTTGTTGAAAAGAGAAAAACCGTCCGCTATCACAGTTTGCCATTTGGTGCCAAACGGAGGATTCAGCAGGCTGTAGCGGTGTTTGAGCTGGAGTTCAAGCCGAGCAGAGAACTCTCACTTTTGGAAACCAGTTAGGAGGGAAGAGAAAGGCCGGACTCCCAGAGAAAGCCTGCTTTCCGATGCTCACACAGCCACCCAGCCGGTGTGCGTGAGGCTGCGGGGCCGGCAGTTACGCAAACCAGTTGAGCAGATTTTAGAAACAAAAATAAAGGTAAACTGAATCTCGCTGAATGTAACATTCCCTGCAACAGAGCAGGGGTGTCAAACTCGTTTTCACTGGGGGCCACATCAGCCTCACGGTTGCCTTCAAAGGGCTGAATGTAACTTCAACTCCTTAACAGTGAAGGAGTAGTTACACTGATACAGTCCTAAAATTATTTCAGCTCTTTGAAGGCAACCACGAGGCTGATGTGGCCCCTGGTGAAAACGAGCTTGACACCCCTGCAACCAGAGTACTGATTCTCACTCTCTGGTACTCACGCAGCTGTGGGCTTAGGCAGCACTGCAGACAGAGCAATGACAGAGCTTGAGGGTCTGAGTCCTAGTGCTCTCCTTCACCCACTGACTGGTGCCCTGGGAGAAGGCTTGCTTCTTCCTGTCCGATCCCTCATCAGTCCTGTGGTATGATAGCTGCTTGACTTTGTGGAAAATTAAACCAAAGGCCGAAATCAAACGTCCACTCCAATAGCGTATTGCTCCTGCAGGGCAGATACCGCATTCAGTGCAGTAAGAGGACTAATCATGTCCTTTGCTGTCCGGGGCACCCCTCTGTTGGGGCACTTTCCCCCCAGACTCTGTGATAGGCACTCTCATAATGAATCCCTGCAAAGTGCTCACAAAACAGCAAGGGAGTGCAAAGCAGGCCTTGGAGATTCACCAAGGTGATGTATTTACGTGTGCCTGGCCCACATCGGAGACCTGGGTTTTGTAGCCATTGTGCTCTTGGATCCATGAGCCAGTGAAGGGATGGTGCTTGAACAAAGTCTGAGAATCTGCCAGGTAAACGGGAAGCACAACAGATGGATCCCTCGAACAAGTTTGAAAGAGAGGTCATCCTGGCAGTTAATGCCAGGTGGCTACATCTCCCAGTTCATGGGTCACAGGTCCAAGCTCCAAAAGTGATGTGGGGTTTCAGGCAGTGAGCACTGTGATGTAGCTAACTCAGGAGGGTGCCCTGTTAGAGCATACCAGGCCTTAAAAGATTGGAAAACAGACTATACCCGACACACTTGTTCTAACTAGGCCCTAGCCCCCTATCAGATCTTGGAAAGGCCCGGATTCTTCATTGGAAGGAAGACTGGAAAGCACAGTAGAAGGCAACCTTCTACTAGTCTTCTCAGATCAAATGGTCCTGGAGTCACCCAAAGAACTCCCCTAGAAGGTTTTCTTCGTACCTGGAAGGTTATATCCTGAATGCAAGGCAGCAGAGAAGGCTGGGGCTGTGCTGTAGACATCACTTGGCCCACCTCCAATGTTGCAGGTGAGGAAACCGAGACAGAGAGGAGAGGCAAGAGGACACACAGTGAGTGAGTGGCAGGGCTTGTTCTGAAACTCCTGAACCCAGGGCAAACTGGGGAAGCCCCCCTGGGCCAGCTCTCTGAACACCAGCCAGGTGAGCTCCATCGCACAGGTGGTGTTCAGAACACACCCTGGCAGGAGACACCCATCACCCCAGTTAGGAAGTGGGTTGAAAGTTCATCTGTAGAGCTAAGGCTTGCTGCGCAGAACCCGCCCTTCTGTTTCTCCTTTGCAACAGTCTCTGTCCATCCACTCCCAACCAGGTACTCCTGGGTCCCTGGGAGTCAGAAAAATGATCCCATCCAGAGTGAAAACACAGGCATTCTTCCTAAAACTCATACATAACTTTGCTAATCTTGTCTGGACCATGAGAGGAGACATGACCTATCTAAACACTTGCGACTGAAAATATCGATGGGAATTCTTTCTGAAGTATATGATTGTCTAACCACTATGCTCTACACCTAAAACTAGTACAAAACATTACTGAATGTAAACTGTAATTGGATGGTGTGCACTAAAATAAAAAGCAGCACTGAAGGCATCTTAAGTTTAAAATAACTAAAGAAATGCTCTCAGGGAGTGTACTGGCAGAGTGGCCCCTGGGGGCAAGGGTATGGAATTGGTAGCAAAGATGTAAGGACATTTTTAACCAGAAAAAAGTGTGCCCATTCATCTTCACAGACATTTATTGAGTGCCTACTATGTGCAGGGCACGGGATGTTCACGGTCCCAGACATCTAATCAGCACTACAGCCAGCGTCCAGCCCTCTTTCTGAATGTCAGCCGCCCAGTCCTGGGCTTTGTGCTAGCTCTCTTTCTTCTTCACTTTCTTTCTTTCTTTCTTTCTTAAGCCACCAACAAAACTCTGACCTCTCCCTGAGCACACAATGCAGGCAGTCACTCATGCATTAACAACCATCGGGCCCCAAAGGTCGTTTCTATGACAACCCAGGGGTCCTTAATGACCCTGGCAGGCCAATGATTTTGTTTTGTTTGAGAGTGAAGGAATAATAAGTCAGGCTGGCTGCCCCAGTGCTCTCCCCCTCCCCCTTGGACTCCCCACACCCCTCCGCCCGCCTGCACTGATACGCTGTTCGTTATCTGGCTGCGCATCAGCCCCAGAGACGGGGAGGCAGCCAGCAATGAAAGACAAGAGCCTAGCTGCAGACAAAGAGCTGTAAAGGACTAGAGTGTGCCCTGCATACAGGGCTGCTCGAGCTTCATTAATTCCATCGCTGGCCAGTGAGTGGGAACCAGGGCCCTGGGATCCAGGCCCCTGGAGTCGAATGCACCCGTGTGAACATTCAGTCACTTCTGGGCTCTTTAGAAAGATCCAGCATGAGCCAGGCCCCATCCAGGAGGAGCGTCAAATCACAGCCAGACAGCACCACGCCCAATGACGAGACCTATCTCTTTAATGATAGGAAGGGCAAGGCAATTAACGTGCAGCCCCACCAGCTTCCATATGATCACCAGCAGCTCTGGAGGCTGGGTTGAGCGCCCGAACAAAGGAGGCAGCGTGGCCTCCAAGCTGATGGCTGTCCACCATCCGATGGTGGGGCCTCGCCCCTCTAGCTTCTCCAGTTTGCTTCTCTGGTTCTACCCTTGCTTGCATTGTCTTCTGATCTTGGGGCAACTGGGCCTCCAGCTTGTCGCATTAATTTTCCAACGTGATGTTTGGCAGCATGGGATTTTTCCAGCAGACACTTGGAATCATTTCTGTTGCGTGTTTACAGCTGAAATTCCCTAGAATAAGTCATTATCCTCTTTTTTAAAAATCAGCTCTTCTTGGCTGCCTGGTGGCCCAATCAGTTGACTCATTTTCCACGCTTTCCCTCAAGAAATTAGCGTTTTCATTTTCCCCCGACCTGCCTATTAGAGAAACTTCAGGACCTCATTCAGTTGAAGCCCATTTTTGTTGTTTTTGAGTTGACTTGCCTCAGCCTCTACCCAAGGAACAAAAGGAGACATCTGGAGAAAAGCGCAAAGAGATGTGTGAGTTAGGCCTGTTTATTAGTCGAGGAGGTGGACAGAAAAAGGCAGTGCACTGCAGTTGAGGACCCAGGCAAGGGGCTCTCCAGGGGATTCCAGCCTCTGCCGCTGGTCTCTGGCATGATGTGGGCAAGGATATTTGGTCCTGGCCCAGCAACCACTGAGTCCCTCTCAGAGCTCACAAATCCAAAGGTGCAGAAGCAAGATGCTGCTGTTGCAGGGAGAGCGCCCATTGTCCCCTGCCCCTCTCTGGCCCCAGTTTCCCCTCTGTGAAACAAGGAATCTAGATCAGGAGTGGCGAACTCGGAGAAGGCTCCCAGGCCAGCAGGCAGCATTGGTGAGGGCAGAAAGCAGGCCCAGTGGGAGGTCTTGGGGAGCAGTTCCAGCATTTGCTGCCATGAGGGAATGTAGGCCCAGTATTGCCAGAGTTCCTAAGGATCTCAAAAGAAGACAGAACTTGAGTTTTTTTTTTAATGTGAAATCATCAGATTTCTAAATGTTTTCAACTAATTCTGTCTTTTCAGAACATGACGTTGATCAAAGACAGAACAAAATGCACTGCATATAATGTGTGGTCCCAGGACCACCAGTTTGCACCTTCTGCTCTAGACCTTCGCAGCTCCAGGTGTGCTGAGATGACCATGTTTTGGAAGTGATGCTGTGTATCCTTGAGGTCTCAGAAACCTGCTGACTACCTTTCCTCACCTGGGACATTCTCCAGAACTTGCCCCGAGAGCAGGTCTGCTCTCTGTGCCTCCTGTGTCCACCTTTTGTTACATCTCAGGGTAGAAGACTGAACTCATCCCAGGTGCATGAACCACACTCATCTGGTGCAAACTTTTCCTTCAGGCAAGGGAAGAGTTAAGCCATCCAGGGCAGATAGCTATTTATTCTCTTTTCCAGGGAACAGGGTTACTCAATCTCATAATAGATGCTTATTTTTTTCAGTCCTCATTTTCTAGAATTTATAGCTATTGATACAATTGACCACGGTTCTTTCCTAAAATTCCCTGCCCAGATGGTCCCTGATCTGACACCGTCCTGGTCAGCAGCATTTCCCCTAAAGCCTTCTCAGTCTCCTCCTGCATTTCCCCTTCCTGCTCTAACATTTGAGGTGGGGGCTGTGCCCAGGACTCAGTCTTCTGCTGTCTCCACAATAATGTTCTTCTAAGCACTTACTTACACCTCTGATTCTACTTTCTTAGCTTCAAATTCTCTGAAAGATAGTGGTACTATCCCATTGCTTGGTGTCAGCTCAGGCTCAAATGATCCAAAAGGAAAGCATTGCCTTTGCCCTAGATTTCATTCTACCCTTGGTCACAGTCAGTTTCAGTGGCCTCGTTGCTCGAAGCTGGATGGCAGCTTGGCATAACAGAAGGAGCAAAGTCCTGTGTTCTGAGGGTCACCGTTCATCTGAAGTTTCCTCATCTTTAAGACTGTTCTAGGACCAAGCAATCTAGAAATTGACAAGTCAGCAAAATGATTTTATAAACATACTCTTTTTTTCCTTGATTATAATTAGTATGTACTTCCCACCCCCCTCTCGTCCATATCCAACAGCTGCAAGTCCATGCCCCTCCTGTAGGATATCCCTCCTCTACCTCTCCAGCACCCTAGGAGGCACTCTCGCTAACTTTCACTAGTACCGCTGCCCTAGCTTCCAGGTTAGAGCCGTGTGGAGACTTGCAGATTACTCTGCTGAAGGCCTCAGCTAAATGAAATTCCACTTGTCTAAAACTGGCAATGTGTCCGCAGTGCACCCCACATGAAGCCCACAGTCTTCATCTGCCTCTCAAAGCCCTTCTCAGCATGACCCAGCGTGCCCCACACTCTTCAATGTCACAGACTAGACTCTCCCGACAAATAGAAGGTACGTGCTTTCCTATTGCCAGCTGAGCCCGTAGCTTTTCCTGTAGCTGGAATGGTCTTCCACTGTCAATTTCACCTACATCTAAGTGCTTCCAAGGGTTTGAGGCTCAGCTCAAGGTTGCATTCTCTAGCAAGTCTGTCCTGCTCACCCTGTCAGCTGTTCTCTCCCCTACTCCTAGTTTAAGGTTACTTTGTTCTTTCCCTTTATGGTACATCATGGGTTTTGCCTTAGTCTGCTCGGGCTGCCATAACAAAATACTATAGACTGGTGACTCAAACAGTAAAAATGTATCTTCTCAAATTTGGGAGAAGTCCGAGGTCAAGGTTCCAGCCA
The DNA here is from genome assembly GCA_007922815.1 of Macrotus californicus. Taxonomy (NCBI): domain Eukaryota; kingdom Metazoa; phylum Chordata; class Mammalia; order Chiroptera; family Phyllostomidae; genus Macrotus; species Macrotus californicus. The sequence goes on from VMDR010000717.1 coordinate 54,404, forward strand.
ACTCAGTTTCTGCCGATGGCCTGCTTCCTGCCTTGCAGATGGCTATCTTCTCTCTGTGTCCTCGCAGGACCTTTCCGCCATTTGTGGTGGGAGAGAGGGCGGGAGGGGGTTGGGCAGGGAGAGAGAGAGAGATATTCTCAGGTGCCTTCCCTTAAGAGAACACTAGTCCTATAATATCAAACCCCACTATTATGATTTCATTTAACCTTAATTACTTTCTTAGAGGTCCCGTCTCCAAATACAGCCACACTAGGGTTAGGGCTTCAACATAAGCATTTTGAGAGGACACCTTCATTCAGTCCATACAGGTAGCTTGCTTTGGTCATGTGCACATCTTATTTCCCCTTCTAAGCCCTAAGCTTTTCAAGGACAGACTCTGTGTCTTGTGTGTATATAAATGGTATTCAATGGTACCACCCATGTAAGAGGTGCCCAGCAAACAGCTGAGGTGAGTTTGCAAACAAGATCTCCATTACCCTCCAAGTCAGCAATTTTCAACCATTTTTATCTGATGGTACCCATAAACTAATTGCTAAAATTCTGCAGAACATCAAAAAATATATCCTATTTTTTGCTGATCTGACAAAAAATAGGTACAATTTTGATTTGTTCACACCACATGGCAATTATTGTGTTGGCTGTTGTCATTTTTTAATTTGACAATCTAAGGGAAAAAGAGGTCAGTGCTTCTGACTAAATCATCAAGTATTACATGTTTTAAAAATTCTTGTGGCTCTTGTGTGCCATGGCACATCGGCTGAAAATTGACGCTCCAAGTCATTAGACACTAACAGTTGCAAGATGGCTTAGGGCTATCTAGGTCAATGTCTTGGCCTACATGAAGCCATTTTAGCTAGATCCACCTCCTCCCCCTCTTCCTGGGATGTAGGGGTTAGCTCACCTATCTCTTCCTTTAGGTTATCCACTTGAATCTACCAGGTAAACTGAGGGCTTCTCACCAGTCTGGCAATCACCTGCATCTCTTTCTTTAATGCCTAATGATGCGCATTTGCTTATATGCCCATCTTCCCAAGCAAGGTCTTCAAGGGCAGGGACTGGGGTTCTCCAGTCTTGTAGATCTAATACCTGGCATGTTGCTCGACAACTAATAATAGCATAATTAAATATTTGTTAAAATAAGGAAAGAATAAAAATAGGAGTATTAAGAAAGTTTCCCCCTATCTTTCCTATAAACTTCCTGAAATTGCCTTTTAAAAGCAAATTTATTAGAACATTTCAGACAATTACTTTACATGACTATTCACAGGATATTCTCATTTCACATCCCACGACAATGGAAAAAATGATTAGTGTACAAAGAAAGTGAAAGGAGGGAAATTGGAGATCTATATTAAATTTGAAAAGAAAATTTCTCAATAAGAGTAGCTTCTTGTTATCTGTGAGAAATGTGTTTTAAAAACATCACAAACACTGTTTCACTTATTCTAATATAGCACAGAGTTTCCCTCCAGGATAGTGCAGGTAAAATGTGTGTGAACCCCTCAGATCTCTAGCAATTCTAATAACAGTCACAACAAATGATAATATTAACACTCACAACAAATGATCATATTAACACTCACAGAGCCAAGCACTCAGCTATTATATTCCCATGTGATGTTTACAACAATCATAAAGGGTCAGAATTATTGTTTCCACTTTACAGTTGCAGAAACTGAGACTCACAGAGATCAAGTAGCTTGCCCATGAAACTTGTCAATAGCTGGCATGACCCACCGTCCTGGTTTGCCCATGATGCGGGACTTCTGGTGCTAACCCTGGGGCAGTCCCAGGCACACCAGGATGAGTTGGTCATCTTATAAGTGACATACATAGAGCTTGAAACCAGTGTCAGATGCCAGCCAGAACTTCAGCTATCAAGACTATTCAATATCTGCTCTGTAAAGCCTGCAGCTACCATGTTTACAAACTAAGGTAACATTTTTGAAGTAAGTTCAACAGCATTATCAAGCATTGTGAAGTATATGAGTTTATGGTCTGAGACTAGAAGCTCCTTGAGGGCAGAGGCTCTGTCTTGTTTTTCTTTGTCTTGCAGTCCCAATAAGACACCTTATTATACCCAGCCCATGTTTAGGAAAAGCCTGTTCCACGTGAAGTTCTTTCCCAGCCCACCATTAACTGATCGCTCTGCTCCTGAAGTGCCATACCCCTCTCAGCCGTTCCTCCTTCTTCCCTTCTCCCCCCATGCACACACTCAAAGTGCTGCCTTTCTCCCCATCTTTCCCCCAAGTTCCTCTGCCTGTCTGCTGCTGCCCTGGAGAATTTGTGTTTCTTTGCCTGCTTCCTTTTTTCTTTTTAACACTGTCCTGTGACCCTCTCTGAAGTCACAGTTTCCCTGTGCGCCATCCTGGGACCCCTCTACAGGGGAATTATTTAGTTGGTATGCACACATTGGGTGCCAGAAACCTAAGTGCCACTGGCGATGAGCATGCAGTTCAACACATTACAATGTCTTCGTGTTTTCCCTGATTTAGGACTTGTAAAGGATTAGTCAAGAAGGCAGAGGTCCCTGATTGTCACCCAATATTTATTTTCCCTTTGGAATAGTATGTTTACCAGGGTGCATGGCTGCTCTGAACCACATCTCCCAGGAGCCTTTGCATGGCCATGTGACGAAGTCCTGACCAATGCGATGTTAACGGAGGTGTCTGTAATACCTTCCAGGGCCTCTCCTGAAGGGAGTTGATGTGTACACTGTATTCCTTCTGCTTCATCATTTTCTCTCTTCTGGAACATAAATGCCATTTGGACTATGAAGGCAAGGGCCACAGTGCAAGGATGACAAGGTGATGATCTAGAAGATTCCTGGGTCACTGAACCAGTCGGGTGTTAAAGTGGCCTTTGATCTGCCACCCAGACTTTTATATAAAGAATAAACTAGTTGTTATCTCCTTTAAGCTGCTGTTATATTTTATATAGTTGTAGTTTTAATCCTAAATAACGTAGTTGCAATGGTTGAGGTTGCTGCCTGAGGTGAAAGTGTGTGTCCCACCTAATAATGCTCTGTTTACACCAACAAAGCACAGAGGCAATGCTCAGCTTTGGTGGTCACACTGTGGGGAAAGACAAATGAGACCTTGGGTGGCCACGGTATCGTCTACTTCTCACTGTGGCTTGGTGTCATTTTCTCATCCCCTGTGCCCTCGCTGCCCCATGGTTCCTGCTGAGCTGCACTGGAATGGTTGTGTGCAGGCTTTCATTTGAACTGCAGATGGTGTCTTCATCTGTGGTCACACACAGTTTACACTTCAAGTGGAAATTCTCCACCAACTCGATGTCTCTAATTCTGGCTTTCCTCCTTCCTATTGGTCAGCATGCTGCCCATTAGATGCTGTAACAGAGGAAAACGACTCGCCTGCAACAGATTCCACCGAGTACCTGAGGAGCAATGTCTCTCTGAGCACCACTCTGCTCTGTCCATTCTCACGCTATTGCACTTCTGATCTACATTACAGTAGAAGAAAAGGTTTTTGTAGCTCCTGATTTTTTGATGTTTTTAATGAAACAACTTCCAGAGTAAATATAACATGAAAAAGGCTCCCCAAGATGCAGCAGTAAAAACAGCCTACTTTCCACCCCCAAATCATAATGGTCCGGAGGCTTCTGTGCCAAGTCCACATAAGTGACCGAAGCTGAAGGCCCAGCCCCAAGTAGCACAGGGCGCTTGGCTAATTTAGCTGAATCGGAGTCATGGCTTAGATCTGAAGTATTATATCCTCTCTCATTTCATCTCTCTTGGGCACATGCTGTCTCTTGCCCTTTATAATATAAAGCTTATATTAGCTTTAACCAGTAGTTTGTTATGTAAAATGTTCCACATGACAGCTCAGATTTGCCCTAATTCTCCCATTTCCTGCAACCTCTTAAAGATCTTTCTTAATGTCCTTGCTCTGTAATCCATTAATTTCTATTTTATGAGTAGAGACTTCCCTTGATATTTCTTTGCTACCCTTTTTTTCTTCTTTCTCAGTCTTTTTTTTGTTACTCCTCTTGACATCCTCTCTTGTCAAGCTCTTCTCCACATTTGACACGAACCTCTCTTGTTTTAAGTGAGGTGTATCAGCCCATATGTCATCCTCCACAAAAAGGAAGGAACAGTCAGGATGACCTTCTCAGAAACAAAAGCAAAAATGTTTTATTTTTTCGGATAGTTCAAGGTGAGATCCAGTGCACTATGCCCACTTCACCCTTTTGTGTCTCTTCCTCTCCCTTTTCTTCCACGAGCTCCATTATCTTTTTTGTTCAGCCCTCAAAGCACTGATAATGCATATCTAATACAATAAGGTGCGCACTGCACCTCCCTCTTCTGCAATGAGCATTTTGAAACCAGGGACCATGCTTTTTACTTTCTTCCATGCGACCAAGCCATACTAGGCCCTGCATAGATGCTAAATGATTCAATACTATAAACTAGGCAGCTTTGTTTTAAATTAATAATTTTATGGTCATGAACTAAGATATTACTGGACTTGATTAAAAGAAAGTGATAAACTGGGCTTTGTCAAATTAAACCTTTTGCTCATTGAAAGGCACTGTTAAGAGAATTAAAAAAAACAAGCCACAGGTAGAGAATATGAAAGGCCTTGGATCTGAGTATTTAAAGAACTTAAAAAATCAATAATAAGAAAACAACCTAATTAAAAAGTAGGCAAAGTATTTGAATAGTTATTTTATGAAAAAAGATATATGGTTCAAAAATAAGTTGCTCATACTCATTAGCATTAAGGAAATGCAAATGAAAAACCACAAGATGATGTCATTTTCTATTAAAGTGTCTAAAACTAAGATTGACCACACTAAGTGTTCATGAGGATGGGACAGAACCTGAACACTCGCATACTGCTGGTGGCCACGTGAAATGTGACAGCCACTTTTGAAAATGGTTTGTAAGCTTCTTAAAAAGTTAAACATACACTTTCCATTTGGCCCAGCCATTTGATCTCAGGGTTTACCCAAAGGAAATGAGAGCATTGTTCATATAACGACTTGTACATGCATCTGCATAGCAGCTTGATTTGTGGTAGCCAAAAACTGGAAAAAACTCAAATGTCCATCAACAAATGAATGGATAAACTGTGGTATATCCTTACAATGCAATACTACTCAGCAATAAAAAGGAGTGTATATTTGATATATATCACAACATGGATGAATCTTAACATAATTATGCAGAGTGAAAGAAACCAGACAAAAATGTATACACACTGTGAGCCCATTGATATAAAATTCTAAGATACACAAATGAATCTATAGTCCGAGAAGGCCTATGAGTGACTGCTTAGGACTGGGGTGAGATGTTAGTGAGGCACTACAGAGGGGTGAGAGGAAATTTTGGAGGGGTGACAGATATACTCCCAATCCTGGTGGTTTTACGTGTAGGTAGGTAGGTAGATAGATGATAGATAGATGCTTTTGATTACTGTCTCTCAGTCTTTCAGTTGGTTTTGTTTTCCTCAAAACCTTCTCTTAGTCTATCTACTTTCTGCACTAAAGATACCACTCTCAGAGCTACAGTCAAGGGGAAGATCTGGCCTCTTATAAAACTGGGTGATGGGTTTCTTGACCTTGCTATTAAAAAATGCGTCTGGGAAGATGTGATGTTATTGTACCGTATTACTGACACATAGGTCTCATGGTTTCTTGGAGCATCTTGTCTTCAGCCCCAGTTAGGAACACTAACACCTATAGCCTGGGCTCACTTTGAGAGTCTAGGTGTTAGCAGTGAATGCATGAATGATTGATCCTACTAGACCACGTTGGCTCTGAAGGCACAGCCTGGAACTAACACCATCACAGCCTGAACCCATGAAAACTTCCCAAAGCAAGGAGAGCTCTCTCTATGGATTGTTGAGCCTCTTTTCAGTGCCAGGATGCAAATATGAGTTTGATCATGTAGTGCGGTTGAGATTTATCTTCCAGGAAGCTGGGAACCACTGAAGGTGTTCGAGCTCCAAGTTGGTGGAAGAATTTTCTGCGAGTATTTGTAGGACAGGCTGCTCTCGGGATCCAAATGAAGGGGAGAAACTGAAGGCCAGTTCCAGACCCTGCTCAGAGCCACGAAGCTTTACTGACTACATTTCAAGCATGACCCCTTCATCAGCCCCCAGCTCCAAATTGGGAGTCTGCTGTAGTCTTTTCATGCCGAGGCTAAAAGTAGCACAGAATTACAGAGGCAGACATAAAGGAGATCTGGAAGGGCATTTTCCTCTCTTTTCCCCCAATCACTGGATACTGAAAAGGTATCTCTGGCAGCAGGCCCGGCTCTCAGGGAACGGGTGTGAAAGAAGGTGCTATGAGAGTCTGGCTACCTTTGAGGGGGCCTGAAGCAGCTGAGGCCTGGGCCTAGCATTTGTAGCCTCGTGTATCCTTCGTTATCTTATTGTCCAGTTTGTTTTCCTCCCGCTTTTTGAATACCTTGCAAACACATAGACATCATCCCCTCTTTCCCACCATCTTGTGGTTTACTCTTTCTAGCAACCTCTCTGCACTGGATTCTGTGCAGCCTGTGTCAGAATAATGCTCCTAGGAGGTGGGTGGCACCGTTCACAGCAGTGTGGATCTGTGTGGGAGAGCACCGAGCGGATTCCGGACACACAGCATCAATCAGATCTAATCAGAGGGGTGCATGGAGTACCACACTTGGTGCCAAGGCCTTTCTCTATCTCTGTAGATGCTCGTCTGGTCATCCTATATTCTGCTATTATTCTGGGGTATGTGGGTAGTTAATGATACACAGCAGTGGTTTTCAAGCACAGATGATTTTTGCCTTGAGACATTTTTGGTTGTCACAACTTGGAGTTTTCCACTGGGATCTAGTGGGTAGAGGCCAGTGGTGATACCAGATCTGCTACAGTGCACAGAACAGTGCCCACAGAGAATTATCCAGCCAAAGGCACTGAGGTTGAGAAACACTGCTACACACTGAGGCCTTGTGAACCATAGGGTTACATTTTAAAAACAGCTATTCCAAAGTCCGTGCTCATGGCTCCAGAAAAGAGAGGAGATGCTTCTTCCTTCAGGGAGCCTCAGACACATAATTATTGTGGAAAAAAAAAACAGCAAAAGATAAGAGCCCTGAGGATTTAGAAGTGACAGCAGAGAGCAGGAAAAGTAGTAGTTATTTGTAAACATGACTGAGAAGGAATTAATTGTGGCTAGTGTCTAAGGATAGGATGTCTTCTAGAAATAACTGATATGTGCACAGTGCTTAATCATTTTTATGAAGTGCTTTTTATAAATCTTATCAAAAATATTAAAAGCACTTTTTAACCAAAATAGCAACATCAACAACAAAACCCACAGGCTTTGGCATATAAAAGTTTAGTTAAATTTAGCTGAAACATAACTCAGAAAAATGAGGTGCTGCCATCTATACCTTGGAGATTTCTGAATTTTCAGATGACAGAAATGACTATATGAAAATTATTTTGTTTATTGGAAAAACTTTTATGTATTTATTGTTTATTTTAGCAGGTGGAACAAGGTCTTAATGGGAATGTTATATAATACATACAAATGCAAAGAAGAAAAAGATCCATGATTCTAATATCTAGAGATGTATGCTGTTAACATCTGAGTGAATAAATTCGTATCTTTGTTAAATGATTATTACATAATGCCTGCTATATTTCGAGTTTAGACATACGTGTCTGGTAAACATCATCCCACCTAAGCACTCATACATACGACATCAGCGTTGAGGGCTGGGGGGCTGTGCTGTACCATTGCAGTCAATGCTGTAGCGAACAGTGGGTGTCTGCTTTAGATGATGGGAATGTGAGGAATGCCCTGAGGTTTGAGGAAGGCTTTTTGTTGTTGTTGTTGTTGTTGTTGTTCTTTGGAAAAAATTCCAACTAAACATGACTGCACCCCAAGTCTCTCCTGCGTTCTGTGTGCCCTGTCCTTGGATGACAGATAGGCTGAATATGACAGTTAATTTTATGTGTTAACTTGGCTGGGCCAGGGTGTCCAGATATGTGGTCAGATGTTATTTTGAATGTTTCTGTGAGGATATTTTTGAATGAAATGGACATTTACATTGATGGCCTTTCAGTAAAGCAGATTGCTTTCCACAATGTAAGTGGGCCTCATCTAATCAGTTGATGGCTTAGACAGAACAAAAGTCTGGCCTCCTCCATGCAGGAAGGATTTCTGCCAGCAGACTGCCTCAGACCTCATCTGCAGCATCAGCTCTTCCTGGCTCTCCAATAGATGGCATTTGGATTCAAACTGCAACACTTTCTTGAGTCTCTAGGCTTCCCCATCAGCTTTTGATGAGCCAAAATCATTGAAGTCAATTCCTGGCGATGGTACCAAGAGAGTGCCTCTTCTTTGTCAGTGGCTATAATAGAATACTGTTATCAACACACAGTCACGGTGTGGGCCTACACTCTCTCTCACACCAGTAATTGCACTGGAGTTCCACATGGACACCTCTTGCAGCACCTGGATCATCCCATTTTCCGTGTGAATAAACAAGCTCAAGAGGATGTTATAGAGAGACTCTCTGGTCCAATCCAATACGTCCAACTCCTGTCTAATGGTCTCTCACCACACCACACTTGACGGTGCATTGCAGAGAGGTTATTTCCTCCTGAAACAGAAGGGAGTCCACGGTGCGGTGGTCCAGAAACTCAGCTGCATGAGGACTGTGTAGACTGTTGAAGGGGCTGGGGATATTTGTCTAGAGCAGGAGAGCAAAGAGCAAAGTAGGATTGTGTTGTGGTTGATGGCTTTACTGATGAGCTTGTTAAAAAAGAGAAATTTGTTTTACATATAGCAGGAGGCAGCGCTGGGATCAGTGGGTGAAGCCGCAGAGAAGCAAATTTCAAATCATTGTAAGCCATTTGGGACAGGTAATGAGCTTCCTTTGACTGGAGGGATGTCATAGAGACAGGCTGCTGAAAAAAAGCTCAGACTGTGTTGGACAGGGTGATCGTTCACATCCTTTCCAGCCATGAATTTGGTGACATCTAACCACATGTGGCCTGGGTGAAGAAGAAGCCACCCCTTCCCTGCCTAAGCTGGGTAATGAATCATAAAACAGCCATTTCAGAAGAGGCATGCAATCACCTAGGATGTGTTTCTAAGGGAGGCAGCCCACTTCAGCCCAGGCAGTCCCACAGGTCCCTGGTTCCACCCACCCACTGGGACATGGGCCTCTGACTCACTCAGGGAGCTGATGATGGCTTTGGTAAACAAGGCTTCGCTTGGCTTGCAACCCAAATGGTCTGTGCCTGGCAAGGCACAAACCTGCAGGCGCCCAGGGTCTGCACATATTTACAGTGCTGCTATGCTCTGGCCAAGTGGCCAAGTAATTTATGACAAGGCCATGGATGTCAGCGACTGAACTGAGAAAACTGCTCCCTGAAACTGATTCTGGCTCATCCCAGCCTAACTCCCTAGTCCCAACAGGGCCTAAGAGGAGCCTCCTCCAACATTTCAGGACCTGGAGTAGCCTGGCATGGCTCCCACTTTGCAGGTGCCAGGGGCTCCTGAGAAATGGCTCAGTCACTGCTTCCTGCTGCAGGCTGGTTTGCAAACTGCCCCCCGCAATCCTCCTTCACCCCACACCTTCCTCACTGCTCCTTCTTGGGAGCACTGGCAGCACAAATGGTCAGAAGATTCCTTTCTTCAAGTGCCTTGGGACACTTGGGAATCTGAGGCTTCAGGAGGGCAGAGGCCTACGGTAGAAAGGAGATGTATGAAGATGGCTTGAGCTGTCTGAGGTGGGCTCAGGTTGCTTCAGTGTTTCCTGGCTGCCAAAAGAGCCCCCACTTCTCAAGGAGCATTGGCAGTGTCAGGAGTCAGGGCAGTGACAGCCCTGTGCTGCTCTGCTCTGACCAGCTCACGTGTTTCCCTCTGGGTGTGAGGAGCCAGAGAAAGACAGAGCCAGCCATTGTGGTAAAGCTGCAGGACTGGCAGAGGGCTGGCTCTTTAACAGAGTGAGAGATGGTGAGAGACATAGGGGATGTTTGATCCAAAGAATAAAAGATTGGGGAGGAAATGAGAGTAACTTTCACCCCTCTGAGCAGCTGTTGGGAGGAAAAGAGAATAGATTTATCCCATGTGGTTCTGAGGACTGAGTGGGAGCTAAAAGATAGGGTTTGACTCGTGATAAAGAACTTTCAGTATCTACATAGTTCTACATGTGACATGGGCTGCCACAAGAAACAGTGAGATCTCCATCCCTGAAAGTATGTAAAGTGAACGAGTGATGGTGGGGGGTAGTGCCAAGATCACCCCTGAAGCACATCCAGAGGTGAAGGTCTAGATCATAGACACCTTCCTAAAAGTCTGTACCAGGTAGCTGTTGCCAAAAATATGAAGAGTGACAAACAATCAGAGAGTTTCAGCCACAGATAAAACAAAACACTGATTAGCTGAAGTGTATGCAGATTGACTTGACACAGCTGATCTGGGCTGGGTTGGCTTGGAGCAGCTCTGTGTCACATGGTTTTCCTCCTCCTAGAACCAGAGGGCTCCCTGGGCTTATTCATCTCACTGTGATGGCAGAAGGACAAAAATGCAAGCAGAAGAATGCAAAGCTTCTGGAAGCCCAGGCCCAGGGGCCATCCCTCTGCCTCATTCTACTGCCCAAACCAAGTCACATGACTGAACCCAAAGTGATGACAAAGTTCTGTCATGGATGCAAGGAGGGGTGAGGAACTTGGGCCAATTGTGCCATCTACTCCAGGGGTCATTATGTCAGCTGTGGTGGACAGACACAAGGTCAGTGTACAAACATTGAGTACATATGTGAAGTGTTCACTAGCAAACAGAATTGTCCCAAAAGCAAGTTCTCAAGGAAATCAGTGCTCTCTGTAAAATGCAAAAAATCTTGGTTATGCAAAGCTCTGCTAGGCACAAATTCAGGCCTTTGGCTTTTACGCTATACTGAAGAATCTATAACCTACAGCTGGAAGGAGGCTCAGATGTCATCCAGCCCAAATATTGTACTTCACAGACTGGAAATCCAAGGCCCAGGAAAGGGAAGGGGCTTGCCCAAGTTCACACAGCTTAGATCCAGCCTTTAGTCAAGTGTTCTGTCTGTGCCCCTGCACTACCAGGGGTCAGATGGGCTTGCTGTACCTCTAGGGCCAAGTGTGAATGCCAATCAAATGTAAAGTGCAGCTTAGAACCACCATCTACAATTCTTGTGAGATTTCAATCAAGTGACAGATTTACAGTGCCTGACATGTAGTAGGTGTACGATACTAAATAGATAGTGACAATGTTAGTCAATCGAGTACAATATTTGGGCACTCAGAGGCAGGACAGGAGATTGCTAGGGGCAATAGAAACCAAGGCTGCTTTTAGAAAGGCTTTTGCCAGGAGCTGGGACAGGGGTATGGTTTGTAGGTTGCCTGCAGGGACACATGGCATTCCCTGCCCTCTTCCAGACTGGCTCTGGTTGGGTGTATTGGCTAGAAACAACATGGTTCTAGAGAAAAGGAGGCAGATTCTGCCCAAATGGAAGGACTTTGCAACAGAGTGTGGTGTGGCAGCCTGGTGTGCAAGAGGATAAAGGGAAGGCCCTCTCTGCAGTACCACTCACTTTGCTACCTCCTTTGACAGGGCCAAGTCCCCAAGGGCCATATCCAGAGGAGTGACCTCTGTGAAACCATTAGCCTCATGTTTTCCAGGCCTTCTCAGCATTTCTTTAGACATCTCATGTCTTTAGTATAAGCAAATTGCCTTAAGGATGGGTGCGTAGATGGTGCTCTCAAAGCCAGCACAGTGTGACAGAGTGGAGAAAGCTGCCAGCAATGAGGTCACACCGATGGTCACTGGGCTGTGAGGTCACAAGAAATGCTCCATTGATTCCATTTCACCAATTCACAAGTTGTGTGAGAGACAGTGTCTTTCCCTAGCACCTAGAAGAGTATCTAGCATACAGAAGATGCTAAATAAGTGTGAACTGAATGAATGAGTGTCAGATTATTGTGAGAGGTAACATAAGTCTTACTGGAGGAGATGAAACGTAAATATGTTTGAAGTATGGGTGGGATTGGAATCACGATGGTCAGTTATGCTGGATATGGATTTACTTCCCCTTGCACCAAACGTTTCTGCCACAATTTCCATGCATGGACTTTCAGAAATGCCTTGTCTACTCATGGCCTTCTGCACCATTGCTTCTGACAAAGGAATTCACCTCACAGCAAATGAAGTGCAGCAATGGGCCTGTGCTCCTGAAATTCACTGGTTTTGCCATGTTCCTCATCTCCCTGAAGCAGCTGGCTTGGAGGAATAGCAGAATGTCCAGGAGACAATACCTTGCAGGACTGGGGCAATGTCCTCGGTGGTACTGTATATGAGTATGCTCTAAATCAACACCCAACATATGGTGCTGTTTTTTTTCATTGCCAGGATTCACAGGTCCAGGAATAAAAGAGTAGAAATGAGAATGGCACTGCTCACTATTACCCGTAGTGATTTTCTAGCACAATTTTTGCTTCCTGGCCCCATGATCTTATGCTCTGTTGGTCTAGAGGTCCTAGTTCCAAAGAGAGGAATGCTTCCACCAGGAGACAGAACAATGATTCCATTGAACTGGAAGTTAAGACTGCCATCCCACCCACTTTGGCTACTCCTGCCTCAGAATCAACAGGCAAAAAAGAAGTTACTGTACTGGTAAGGGTGATTAATCCTGACTACCACGGGGAAATTGAGTTGCTACTACACAATAGACATAAGGAAAAATATGTCTGGAATACAGAGTATTCCCTAGGGTGTCTCTTAGCATTACCATGCCCTGTGATCAAAGTTAATGGAGAACTACAATAATCCAATTCAGGCAGAACTGCTAAAGGCCTAGACACTTTAAGAATGAAGATTTGGGTTATCTCACCACGCAGAAACCATGACCAGCTGAGGTACTGGCTGAGAGCAAAGGAAAGGTGGAGTGGTGGTGGAAACAGTTATAAATACCAGCTATAAATAACCACGTGGCCAGTTGCAGAAATAAGAACTATAATTGTTATGAGTATTTCTTCCTTATTTTGTTATGAACATGTATAATTGTTATTAGTATTTCTTCCTTACTTCATTATGAATATGTTTATACATATATTAGCCACATAGTTTTGCTTTCTTTTTTCTCTTTATCCCTGTTATCGAATATAAGATATGTTAATAATAGTCAAGTTTATATTACAGTATTTAAGACACAGATGTCAAAATAGCAGAGTGAATATTACCACAGTACACTGCATCCTCTTCTGCAGGAAGGGCAGCGTGTTTGCAGTTCTATGCATGATAGTTGCTTCTGTTGGGCGAAAGTATGGATTTGTTATTATCTTTACTTGGAGATTAAATATGGCTTCAGGAGATGTGTATGGGTGCCATGTTGACACGGAGTAGACTGTGATGACCAGTTTTATTTGTCAACTTGGTTAGTTTGCAGCTCCTAATTATTCAGTCAAATATTAATTTACTTGCTGCAGTAAAGGTACAGGTCGGCCAAAAAGTCCATTTAGTTTTTTCTATAAAATAAAAGACACATTTTTCACTTCCACCAATAACTTTATTGATTTGGATATTTTGAGTATGTCAGCTATCTCTCCCTATTTGCTTCTAAGGGGTAGAAGCCAGGGGTGCTGCTAAACATCTTCCAATGCATAAGACAGCCCCTCAGCAAAGAATTATTTAGCCAAAATGCCAGTAGTACCAAGAAACTTCACAAACCACTTTGGACACATTTGATCAGTCACAGCACCATCTCCATAGTCTATGCAAAATATTTTTGCATTTCAGTTGTGTTTTAACCTTTTTTGAAATAATAAAGCATAGTACACCGAAAATGTTGTATATTTTCTTCCATCTTCAATATCAAAATGATCACATAAAAATTCACCAATTTTGATAAGTTTTTTCGATAAAATGCACGTTGATATGACAGCTGTCACAATACAATCTAACAAAATTGTTTCGAATGAAGTTAAAGACAATTAAGCACTAATAGAGCCATTGTATGGGAAAAAAAACTAAACCAAGTTTTTGGCCAACCCAATACTTCATGGATGTGATTCAAGTCTGTTGTCAGTTGACTTTAATTAAGGAAGATTATCCTAATTAGCCCGTGTGGGCCTGAGCCAGTCAGTGGAAAGGCTTAAGAACAGAACAGAGGCTTCCTAGAAGAAGGAATTCCACCTGCAGAATTTCTTTCACCTGAGACTGGTAGCCTGCCCTTCCTGATGGCCTGCCCTACAGATTTTAGAGTTTTCTAGCCAACCCCCACAATTTCACAAACCAGTTACTTGCAATAAATGAATTACTATGCATCTCCCACTGGTTTTGTTTCTCTGGTTGAATCCTGGCTGATGCAGAATATCAACCCAGTGAAAGGGGATGGGAGAAGGTCATGGTATATTAGGGGTGTGTCATAGAAAATGACAATACAGGGAAGTGAAGGGCACTCAATCCAGTCAGGCTTAGACAGTCAGTAAGTAATGGTTGAATTAGGTAGTATAATGTTTTAGGGTTGAAATGCCAGACTAAGTAGTTAGAACTCAGTGAGCCTTGAGAAAGAGACAGGTTGCTTCTAAGTGATGGAAGCCATCAAAGGCTTCCATGCTGGATACAGTCTGATAAAAATCTAGACCTCAAAAAGATTCTTCTGGTTCTTGGGCCAAAATGATCTGGAACTAACAGAAACTGAAAGCAGGAGGTACCTTTTTATTGGTTCTGTTCTAGAAGGAGGGCTAAGTGGCCCCTACACAGGAGTTTAACTGAGAACCATTGATTTAATAGGAAGTAACTTTGTGCATCTCTGATGAAGGAGGGTGGAGGCAAAGTTGTAGAAATGATGGCAGCACATTGACTCAAGAATGGGGATAGGGAGAGACGGGGGAACTTGAAACTTCGCATAATAGATTGACCATTATTCTCAATTCATAATAGCCTCCCTGTATTAGAATTGTACATCCATGCACTTTGCCAAGAGATTTTCTGCAGTTCTTCCACCTAGAGATGTAGTTCTCTCTATTATATTTCCCTGACCCCATGATGTTAGGTGACTTTCTTTGGCCAGTATAATGTAGGTAGAAATAATATGATAGTTCTGAGCCAAGGCATCCTGTTTCTACTCATTCTCTTGTGTTTCCATGATTCACTATGAGAAGAGCTTTCCAAAGTAGTTGCCACCCCCTCCGCCTGAGCAACAGGTTGAATGCACGTGGAGATTCTCAGAGACCAACGTGCAGCATAGAGTTAAGCTCAGTCAACCCACAGCCTCAAGTAGACCTGTCCAGTCTAGCTCAGCTTGGATCAGCGAATTATCAGTTCATCTGCAGACCCATGAGCATGAGAATAAAGCCTTGCTCATCTCAACATTTGAGTTCTGGGATGGTTTGTTACACAGCATTATTGTGGCAATTGCTGACTAATACATTCTATCCTTTGGATTAGGGAGAGTGACTGCCTCTAACAAACATGGCATATTCTCCTATAGCTCTGATAATTTCTTTGGTTAAATATGTGCCAACTCCAGAACTTCTGAATTCAGAAGGAGAAACTGAGCTGCAGCCAGTGGTAGGGGTAAAGTCTGAGAAGCTGCCAGGAAGTGGAAAGTACATTGTACTGGAATTCAGGAGACTCGGGTTCTAGGTCCAAAACTCCCTCTAATTCTCTGAGTTACATTTGGCTGATCACTTTCCTACTCTGGGCCTCCATTTCATAATCTATGAAACATGATGATCATACTAAACACCTCCTGGTTGAACACCTCCCAGTTCTAATATCAGAATCTATAGTGTATTGAGTGATGACAGTAGTAGTATGGTGTTCATGATCATTAATTCCTTCCCAACAGCAGGTAAAACATTTGGCCTCACTTCAAACTCTCAAAACATTGATAGTGGTGGCCTAGAGCTGCCTTGAGAAAGAGATAGGCTGCTTCCAAGCTCAGCAAGAATGAGTTCCATGGATGACCCTCTTGGAAATTAGGAAGTGTTGATATATGATATGTCGTTCCTGAGGTTAACTGCCCTCTACTGGAAAGCTATACATAGTGGTATGTGACAGTGATGCTCAAGGGATACTTGTTGAACTGTAGGCTTATGGAGCTGAAGCAGGTGTTGTTGGATGTTCCTGGCACTGAGAGCCCAGGATCAGCATGCCTGGTACCCCATCAACAGATCCTCTGATGTTTTGAAGTGATCAAATAAGCGATAAGAATTTGGCTCCCTTGGGTGTCTTGGAGGGCATGTGGGAAGCAATATGAGTGTATTGTTCACTTCAGAACCCCATGGCTGCCCGTGGAATCCCTTGTGACACTATCAACCACTGTGATTTCCTGAGCCCAGCAGCAGTGATGGTGCATGTGTGTGCACACACTGTCCTCTCATGGGGCTTGGGAGAGGTGCACAGAACTGTCCTGGGAGACGCTGGGTCCCTGCTCCATCCACAGCTCCCTGCGTGGTCTTGGTAACATTGTTGAGTTTCTGTCAGTCTCAGATTCCTCATCTCTAAATTGTGATCATGCAACAGAGGTAAAAACTGGGAGACTGGACTTGGGCTTCAGGGTCCCTCACAGCTTCTAGATGCTCAGTTTTTATAGAAATAAAGTTCAGATAGGAGAAGTTTCAGAACAGGAGACTGAAGGGTTTGAGTGTAAAGTCACTGAGTTATAAATGGCAGAAGAACTGGCGTAAGGAGGAAAAAAAACACATTTTGGCTCATATAATTAAGAAGCACAGGGATAAGATTTAGTTGCAGGCTTGACTGGATCCAGGGTTCTAACACCACCATCTGTTACTAACACATCCAACAGTCCCTCCATGTCTTGGCTCTTTTCCCCTGTAATGGCCCTACTCCCAGGCAGGATTCCTCCAGAGAGTGGCTATAAGCAGCTCCAGAATCCCCCAAAAGACCATCAGAGAAAAAGCTTTGTTTCTCCTTTTTTTTTACCAGCAGAAGTTCCAAAATTGCATCTCACTGGACAGCTCAGGTTCTCTAACCATTCATGGATTAATCACTGTGACCAAAAATAGGGCCCCAGCCCTAAGCCAGTGTTGACCCTACTTCTAAATATGTTGACAGAGAATGGGAAAAGGTTATGAAAAGAAGGGGGGATGGATGCTGGAAAGACAAAACAACAGATATGCATACCGTGGAACAAGGTCTCTGTGTGTATTAGCTGACAGCTGACACAGCCAGGAGACATTCCTGAGGCTAGGAAAACCAACAAAGAAAAAACACCCAGTCACTCATTAGCTGGTGCAAAAACACCAGCCAATATGTATACGGGTGTCTCCCATGTGCTCAGCATCATGCTAGGTGACTTAGAATTGTTTTGAAAGTGCTATATATGAGACCCCAGTCATCAGTGACATGCGATGTAGTAGGGAGACAAAGAATAGCACAAAGCAGTGAATGAGATACACTGATTGAGACCTAAAGTGTTCTAGCCACACCAGTGCTCTGGGAAGTGAGAGAGCAAAGGAGTCATTGTGACCTGGCCAGTGAGGACAAGGGCCACAACAGAGAGAGAGAGTGCCAGGAGAAAGGCTGATGTGCTAGGTGTGGTGTGGATCCTGAAGGTGTCAGGGTGACTCAGGGCTCATGGATGCAGAGTGGAGGAGGCTAAGCAGACAGGAAAAGGCAGGGCAGCCAGAGTAGGGCTAGACTCTGAAGGACAAAGACAGTAGTCAATAGAGGATTACATCTACTTTGGTGGCAGTCAGGAGCCATGGTAGGCTTTAGAGCAGGGGCAGAACAGGACACTGAGCTCTTACCACTAGCCCTACAAGTCAGCCTGGCATAGCATCAGTCACATTCCCAAGGATTCAACGGTGCCAGCATTAAAAGTGCACATGTTAAAGTGTAAAATAAAAAGAAAAAGTAATATACTGTATATATTGTATGATCCCAATTTGGTATAAAAGAAAAAAAAATAGACAGTATGCTGGCCACTTCCACATTTTAAGTCCTTGTATTTACTGAGCAGGCCCCAGAATGACCTGCAGAGCATTCTCTGTTGACTAGGCCTCACCCTACAATGTGGGTGTTATCTTCCCCTCTTCACAGTTCCAGAACTGAGTTTTGCATGGAGTGAGTGGCAGAGGCAGGGTGTGATGTCGGGCGTGTCCAAACGCACATTAGCCTGTGTGTTGAAATGTTAACCATGATTGTGACTCTGTGGGCGGATTACAAGGGATTTTCCTTTTTCCTTTTTATGCTTTCTATAGTTTGCAAATTGTCTATGGTGAATATATGTTACTTTTGTCCATAGAAAACAAATATATACTTCAAAAAATCCTCAAATCCCCATGCCGGGAGACCTGAGGTCTCCAGAGAAATTACTGCTCAAATTAGCATTAATTTCCCCAGCACCTCAGCAGTAACCAAGCCTGCTCACGAACCTACAGAGAGAGGCTTTGTTCTGAGACTTGCAGTCCCTGGTATTGTCACAGCACCCATTTCACTTTGGCCATTTCCTTTCCTTTTAAAATTAATATTAATTACATTAATGATGTCAGCACACCTGCTCCTTATGGAAAATTAAACTATTATAGATCAGACTAAAATACCATTTATCCACCACCCCCTCCCACTCAGTGATGGTTGTTTAGTGTGGTTGTTTGTTGGGTGTGCCCTTCTAGACTTTTGGCTATGTATTTACATATGTAAGTATGTATCCAGAAAAAAAAGTTGAGCATAATTATATTCTATTTGGCATACTGTTCTGCAACTTGCTTTTTTCATTCACCAGAATGTCACACCTGTCCTATCAAAGTGTCAAGATGCAGAAATGTCATCAAGCAACATCAAGGCCCCAGAAAAAGAGGGAATTCTGTGACAGACTCTCTTGCCATGCCTGAACTTTTACTCTGCCTTGGAGGGTAGGATAGTGTCTGCAGAGGGCAGGCAGATGGTATGTACCCAGTAGCTGGCAGTTCTTACTGGCCATCATCCGTGAGGTGACATCTTGAGTGCTTCGAGAAGGGAGTCATGCCACCTTCCATGAAAACCATGGCATCAGTGTTCCTCCTTGCTGACTAAGGGCCCAATGTCAGGGATCAGGCTTAGAAACATAGAAATGGAGTTGGGCAGAAAGCTCTTTGGTATCTGCTTCACCCAGCAAGTCAGGAGATGGATGGGTGGAGGGGTGGTGGGGTGGAGGGAATGCCAGCAGAGTCGAGGCTCCCTGAAAAAGCTACATGTGCGTGGGAAAGAGCTGCAGAGACTGTAAACTAACAGAAACAGGAGATGGAACCACATCCATTTGTTTTTAATTGCAGAAGCATGAGGGTCTTCCATGAACCACATGACTAGGGAAGGGGCTCTACAGGGACAGACATCAGACTCCTCATGAATCCTGGTGAGTGGGGACTCCACCTGGATTAATCTGATGTAGGAAAACATGCAGACACATTACCCTGTGTTCTCAGTGTCTTGGTCGAATTTACATTCTCTTCTCATGACGCACTGAAGTTAAGCATGAGCAGAAGGAGGCCTGGGCCACTAGCCAGGCTGAGGTACCACGCCTGTGGAGTCTAATGAGGCCCCCACTCTGAGGTGCAGCCTTCCACTTGCACCCCTGCAGAATGAGGATCTCCTTAGAGTCTACACTCTCAGGCCTCCCCCGCTTCACCCCCATCTCTCTGATCAAACCCATTAGTGACCTTCAAGAAGTGTGGACCAGTGGAGAGAAGCCTGATGGAGGGTTCAAACACACTCAAGCTCAGTTTTCAACCGATTTCCCCCAGCTGGTGGCATTGAGCATCTCAAGCCTCTCTGAGCCTCAGTTTCCTCTTCTGTCAATGGGTGACAAGAAAGCCATCTTATTCTCAATGAGTAACACGTACCAAAGGGCCTAACACGTATGTTCAAAGAACACTTGTTTCCCTCCACTTAAAGTCCTAATTCCACTTTCCAGGAACAAGATCACTGATAGTCCACAACTGGAGTCTTGGAGGCAGACACAGGCTCGTGGAGCTTTGAACCAGACCCTGGGATCCCCCGACCTGCTGTCCCAGGTCTGGCCTGCCCCTTGTTCACCCAAATCCCTGTAGCCCCAGACCCGATGACAGAAGATTTCAAAAGGAGGAAACCCCTCTCTTCTGTGCAGTCTTCTTCCCTGCTGAAACTGTCTCTACCCTGTCAGGACCTGGACATGACTATTTACGGTGTGACTGGGTTGAGAGGGAGAGCTAGGAGGGATCTCTCAGGGTGACTTTGTTTGTTTGTGTGGCTGATGCTGTTACTGAGCAATGGGCCCACAGAGCACAAGGGCTTTCCTGAGCCGCTTCTCCCTGGAGGTGAGAGATACCATTAAAATGCATATGCATGGCACTCTGTGGCTCCAGCTTAGTTCCCAGGATAATTACTTATACCCAGTCACTTTGCCCAAATGTTTATACAGCTGGGAAAGATGAGAGTGTTGGAGAACAAGATCAAAAACCACAGTTATTGTGAGACTCGTTTGGGAAAATAGATGAAGGTCCTTGAAGCCAAAGTGCTGGGAATGTGAAGTATTTATGCTACTTACCTCACTGGTCTGGTGAGAGATTCCCATCATCCTGGGTGTCACCTTTTCTGAAACTCTTTCCTGACTCCACCACCCCAATGGGCCCCTGTTTGGGTTCCCACAAGGACCCTGCTCACTCCGTCCCACCACTGTCTTTATCTTACTTTGTTGCTAGTTTTCAGTTCTGGATCGGTCCCCACTAGAGCCCCAGCAACTTTAGGGTCTATAGGCCCGTGTCTGATTCATCTCCCTACCCCCTGTGCCAAGCACACAGCCTGAAACGGAGTTGACTGTAATCATATGTTAAATATAAGAACAGAAAAAAAAAGGAAAGGAGCCCAACTGAAAGCCCAGAGTTGAACATACGACTTCAGAGCAATCCCCAGCTTCATGTGACCATCGGCTTGGCAACCAGAGGCCAGAGCAGAGAATCCCAGGGATCCACAACTTGGTCTCTGGCTTCTGCTGAGGTAGTTCTATCCCCCACTATCTGCCCCATGGGATCCAGTGGCATCCAGATTCAAAACTCAAACTTTTCTTGATCTCTAAATAGAAATGTCCTCTCACAAGCACTGTGTAAGTGTGTGGCTCAGCATCTGTGGGGTGCAGAGTATAGGATGTGGTGACAGGCTCAGATGCTAGTCTACTGAGGTGACAGCCCCCTAGCTGCCCTTCTAGACTGACAGGCCCCTCCAAGCTCTAGGCTGTGCTACCCCTCTCTTCAACTTCACAGTCTCCACATCCATCTTCCCTTCTGAGGGAAGGGCTAAATATTCTTACAGCCCTGACCCCCTCAAACTCAAAACCCTCCTCCAGGGACAGGAAAATTCCACCATTACATGCTAAAACAAATTAAAAAGTAATAAAAATCCCCTGGACACAAAGGTGCCCAAGCTCTGAGAGAAACACTGTGCTGTTTCCCCCTGGGTGACAAGGGAGGCAGAGGAAGAAGTGCTTTCTGCTTCCCTGGCAAGTCTGTAACCACCACCAACGAAAAGAAGCCACCAAGTGCCTTGCCCAGGAAGCTGCTCTGAGAGGCATTTTCAATCACCCTCTCCCTCTACAATTCGTCACAACCAAGCCTGTTGTAGGAGTTGAACCTTGGGTGCTGGTCAGTGGGGGAAGAGCCTAGGTCTCATCTGATTGGGCCAGGGATTGCAAGGTCAATGTGTCATGGAACAGGAGTCCTTTTGGGGGACACCCATTGTCAATAAGATTAGTACAACTTTCTAGGCCTATCTCTCTAACAATTTTGTGTTCCAATAACAGACCTCTTGGCTATTAACTTGAATAAGTATTATTCCTTGTGAAAAAGTAAGGGAGAAGTGACTGGGTGTGTCTAGCAGTGACTGATAGAAACTGCTGCTCCATTCAGTCTGCTTAGCTCATCAAAAGAGGAACTGTGTCTCCTAGCCTGGGCACACAGGAAGTCTGCTAGCTACTGGGCCCCTGGTAGAGCAGCTGGTTCTCCCTAGATTGGTAGCAGCTGTCCTACATTCTAGCTGAGGGCAGCCTCCACCTCTGTCACCTCTGTAGGCTCCAAGGGCTGGTGAGATCTGGCCCTCCTTTCTGTACCCTCTTTGCCCAGGGGGAGGGAGGAAATAGGAAGCAAGCGTGTGTATTTGACTTGAACACTTGGATGTGAATATGTTTCTTGTTTGGTTCAGCCCAAACAGAACCAGAGAACTGTGCAGCTAAGGTTATAACTCGGTGACAACACAACAGTCGAGGGCTGTAGGTTGCAGGTGTTGAATGAGAGGGATGGAGAGAGCTGGGCCATTGACACAGCAGCACCTCAGAGGGCCCAGGACACATGGAGCAAGGGAAACAGACAGAGGGAGAAAGGCATGACTTCCGTGGGCACTGTGGGGAGTATACATTTTGCCCTGGGACTTCACTATGTAGTAGGTGACACACACTAAGGCCAGGACTCCATGCTGTGGTAGACAGCAAACAAGATGGGGCATTAGGAGACTCATCTCCTTTAGCTAATTCATCCTGGAATCTTGGGCAAGTCTTCTGTCTTCTTTCAGTCTCAGTTTCCCCATCTTTTATATGCTCTTAGTGATCTTTAGGAGTCCTTCTGGTGGCCTCAGGCAGTTGTCCTGAAAAGGAAGGAAGCAGAGGGGAGGAAGTGAATTGTGGGGAGAAACAGGAAACCTCACACCTTGCCTTCTTCTCTGACCTTGACCACTGACTGGGAGGGCTCCTGCATGGACCTCATTACCCATAGACTAAACAGGCCCTGAGTTCAAGGAGCTGTGAGGCTAGAGATGGACAGTCAGGCAGAATAGTGAGGAGCAGACAGAGGACAGAGGGTCTCACACAGATGAGCAGTTCAAGCAAAGAACGCCATTCCCAGCCCCCAGCTTCCAGCCCCTAACTCCTCCCAGGAACCCCAGATCCTGGCTGATGTCCTCAAGAGTGGGGTCCTCTGCTAGTTTTTGGCTAGCCTGGGTATATGTAGCAGTATGCTTCTAGGATCTGTTAAAGAATTCAGAGCCTCTGTCTCCTAGGCAGCAGAGCCCCACGGCCTATAGAGTCATGAAGAGCAGAGCCAGTGTCTTTCTTCATGGAGGGGAGATGAACCCAGTTTCAGCCCCACATCCCCACATTCAGAATGCCCAGGTTGGAGGTTCACAGCCTGGAGCCTCGTGGGGCTGGAAGATGTGGGGGCTGAAGGCAGAACAAAGGGAAAAACAGCAAAAAGAACCATACCTGTCCCTTTTGAAAAAATATTCAGTCTTTTAAATAGGGTCTCCTTCCCAGACATGTTCCAAGTAAAGGATGAGGGCATGTTGATGCATCCACAGAGGCATCTGGGGCTTGTCTTGCTGATTTAGAGCTGCTCTCACATCTGCCTGAATTCACTTCTCCTTTCGCCAAATATTTAAGTGCTACTTATCTTTTAGTTCAATGTGGTACCTTTTCCAGGAAGCCCTCACTGCCTACACTAGCTGACAGAGCATTTCTCACATTTACCAGACTTCTGTTACAAAATCTTGCACTTAATTTTTCTCCCATCACCTCATACTTGTTATATTTTTCTCTCTACCTAGCATGGGAAAAAGCCACACCCTAACAGTGTTCATGGTCCACAATAGAAAGGCTGGTTGAAAGTCACCCACAGCAAAAAAGTAGTCCTATTTTCTTCATATCAGCAGAGGGCTCCATGATCAACCATGTGTAGTCCACACTCTTCATTTTACAGATGGGGAAACTGAGGTTCAGAGAGAGGATGTGCTCTAGCGGAGGTCACCTGTAGTACGTCAGTGATAGGGCTGGGTCCAGAGCCCACAGCACTGCAACTTCAACCTCACAGCCAAGTTGGAGTCTTTCTGAGCCACCTGACAGATAGTCTTCTTCCCATGGGTGCTTCCAGTTCCTGGGAGCTCAGCCTGCAGAAGGCAGTGTGTGCAGTGCTGGGTAGCTCAGAACCCATTTCTTTGAACAAGCCAAAATCGGCTTCATTGCAACCTCCTCCCACTGGTCCACCTTTGCCACCTATTCACTTGTTTGTTCTCCCGTTGATTCATTCATTCAATCACTTGTTGATCATCTGACTTGTGCCAGGTGAATTAAATATGTGTGTTTTGCATAGAGTATTAAATGCTTGGTGTGAAACACTGAGTTCCTGCAAGGTAGGCACCTTGACTGTATTTGCAGAGCCAATCACACTGGGTAGCACTGCAAAGGTGCCAGCAAGTATTTATGAAATACAAAAGAAATATTGAATGATAGTGACGTGAAACAGAAAAAGGTTGGTTCAGGGTATGGTGGTAACAGAGCGAGCAGCTACTGCTGTGTGGGTTGGGGAAGAAACAGTCAAGGTGGACTTTGAATTAAGTGGGGGAAAGGGTGGAGTGCTAGCAGACAGAGGAGGTAGGAGCACTCAGCAGGAGCAGAGCACAGCACCACAAAGAACAGGGTACATCTGGCTCCACTAAAACCTTCTTTAGGAGACATTAAAGAACAAGAATGGGGTATAGGAAGAAATGAGGCAAATAGAAACAGCTGAGCCACCAAGGACCCTGAACGCTAAGCTAAGGTACCTGGAATTGTCCTTAAGAGGAAAGGGAGGCAGCAGAGGTTTCTCCAAGGTGAGTGACAGGATCAGAGCAATGATTTCAAGAGATCACTATGGTGACCATGAATGGAATGCATCCCTCAGCTCACGTGAGGACTGGTAGGGAAGCTGGTGCAATTGTCCAGGTGAGAGATGATTACAGGGCAGCCAAAAGACCAGTCATTTCCCAGTTGAATGGTAATTGGGCATTCTAAATGCAATCCCAGGGTCGTCAGTGTCCTCAACCATAATTTCCTCCCAGCTCGCTGCCGGCTTGCCCTGCGCCAGCAGCTTAAGCAGTTGACAGCTAACCCTCTTCCTGCTCTCATCCTCACCACACTGCATGGTCAGCCCCTTGGTGGGGAGAGCTGTGGCTCTGCATGAGGCCTCTATCTTCTTTTGTGTCCCTTCTCTGGGCCGCCATCAGTCCCCAGAGCTTTCTTGCCCTCTCTCTAGCAAACTGGAGTTTTGCTAGAACTCTGGCAACACCAAGATGGCCTCCATGGCTCTGAGGCCCAAATTGATTAATCATCACTTTATTCTAGCTATCAGCTCTGCTGCAATTGGCATATTTATTTCTAATCAGCTCTTAAAAATGGCATCGTTCAAAGGTGCTTAACCACATTACTTAATTCTCAGCCTGTATTGCTATTGATTTCAAATATTCTCCTCAAGATATGGCTCATCATTCAATGCAGAAGTCTGTTTATATAATAATCTTATCTGGTTACTAAAATCTGTGAAATCTTTTCAATTGCCTCTAATGCAAGAATGGAGGCTGGTTGCTAAATGAGTCAATTTTACTTTAATTTGGTTTATTTACAGTACATGTTTTAATGCTCCACATTCCCGTCTTTCACAGTGATGCTGGAAATGAAGGCAAATATAGGCAGAGAGAGCAGCCTGTGCTTTTCTCAGTCTGCAGGAGTCAAGGCAGCCTGACTGAGCTCCGTGAAATGGAGCTCTCCCCCTCTGCCTGCCAGCAGAAGGGCCCACAGTGGTCCTGCAAAGCCAATAGCAGCAGTGCGATGCCACTGAAAGAGCACTGGGAGAGGGGGAAGGATCACAGATTTGGTTCATGTCCCTACTCTGCCATTCAGTAAAGATCTGGACATCATGAAGCCTCAGTTTTCTCATCTGTGAAACAGGGATACTGTAATAAGCTTCCAGGAATCTCTGGAGAACCCCCTGAGACTAAGAAGTTTAAGAGCAAGTGGTAGGTATTTCATACATTCTTTCCAAGCTTCTTTTGCAGTGTCCTGACCCTAAGGATCAGCTTCCCACTCTGGTTAGCTTTCTCCTGGGGTAAATAACTACCCCAACCCATCTACATCAGAGCATTTCTCCCTGTACCCTTTCCTTTGCACCCACTGCTAAGTGACAACCTCTTTCTGTGTCTCTTTGATGAAATGTCAAGGGAGGAAATGCAATTGAGCAGGCTCATTGTGAGAGCCAGGCCCTTGAGTCACTGGTTGCTGGTGGCCAGATCCCTGGTCCAGTCACCTTTGGCTGGGGAGAAGAGACCAGGATCAATGATAGAGAACCTGGCCATGCCTCTTCTGCAGAGCCTGGAATATGCCAGATGCTGGGCTGGGCTCTAGCTGTGTGACCTTGGGTCCTGGCTTTGAGTGGCCCCCTCACCTTGCTAGTGAGACACAATATGAGCAAAAGGAGATGACACAGCATGGCAAGTGGATGTCACTGGGCTGTGGGAGGAGGGTTGGAATGATAAACAAACCCTACACTCTTTTATATTTTTTTCTGCCTGCTAGGGATGTGAGAGGAATGGGAAGCTCGTGCTATCTCTGTGTCTCTCGTCTGCCAAGACAGAGGTAAGGAGCCCCCTGCCTGCAGCAGGTGGCTCCCATTTTGCCCCAATGCTGTGGTTCTCTCTTGGTCAGGTGTGAAAGCAGCCATTTCATGCTCATCTTCCCCAATTAACAACAGCTGGTCCCCTATAAAACCAATGGGTGAGATGGTTTGTTATTGGAAGACAATGCAACATCATTAGGCGTTAATGGCTCCAGCCTCATTTCCTGGCCTGAGTTCGAGGGGTTAATGTGGCGGGATGTTGGGTCTCAACCCGCAGAGCCACAGGCTCCTCTTCTCTTTTCAGACATCATCTTCAAGCTTTGTTTTCTGAATCAGGTCCTGGGAGGTGGAGGGAATGTGGAGGAGGGTCTTGATTTCCTGGAGGGAAATTGCGCAGGAGGTGATGGATCCACAACTTAGAGAAAAGAAACCATCACAGTATTTCAATTAAAAAAGAACAATTTTGAATTCAGAAATTTTTAAAAAAATTCTTTCTTGCATCTGGATTAGTCAGCTGTTTCCATCAGCATATACATAAACACTCATTTTCCCCTCTTTTTCTTTAGCCCTGTGTCACCTGCTCTAGCTCATTTGAAACCCTTTATGCTCCTGGTTTGAAAGTTAAGAGGTGAACCAGGGGCTGTGTTTAGACAAGAGCCCTTTAGCTGGCAATTTAAGAGCTTGACTAAGAGCGATGATCTGGGGCAGGCTGGGACCTAGGAGTCACACTAAACAGATTTGGCATTGAAAATAACTTTGCTAGATTTAGCTGAAACTGGCCTCCTAATGTGAAAATTTCATCATGGGCTTCTGTATCTCCTTGTGACTTAAAACCAAAGCATTAGTCTGCATATTCCCCGTGATCTTAGCAATAGCAACCAGTAAGTTTCCACAAGGACATCTCCCTTTCGGTAAGCAAATCACAAATCTCGATGACATTCATTCATTCATTCATTCATCCATTCATTCACTCACTCAGCAGACATTGAGTCACCACCTGTTTTATCTACCTGTCTGTCCAGCTCTACTGACACAAACATCTGCTACTCTCAACAAATGCAGTCAAGCCAAATACATCTGATAGATTTCTGCTAAAAGGAAAATTTTCCATTTATCCTTTCCTTCTTTCTTCCACAAAAATTTCCTAAGCATTTATACCTGATATGGACTTGATTAAGATTTGGTTTCTGAACTAAAGAAAGAAGGAACTTATCATCGACGCAGAGTGGTAAAACGGCACCTTCACCAAGAGGAAACCCAAAACTCCATCAAGGAGCCCTTGGGGTTGCCAGTGGCCAGCCCTTTTGGCACGAGGTTTGGCCAAAGCATTAGGGGTGAACGGTCCTGGGGCTGAGCTAATGCCTCTTGTTCCTTCTATGTTTATTTCCCCTTTGTCCTCCCTTGATGTTTGGCAAGTGGATTCTATCTCAGCTCTGCTATGGGAAACCAACACATAGATGTGAGATTCATCACTGGCCAGAACTTTACTGGGATAGGAGCATCCCTATGGCTAGTTGGGTGTGGCAGCACCTTTTGCACCCAACACACTCCAAGCAGAAGGTGACATTCAGGGAAACACACCAGGGGCATTTGATCCAGCCCCTGTGATGGACCTGCAGTGACATCTCAGCCTATTGGGGTTTTGCACTGATGAAGGAGGACAGTCCCTGACCATACACCCTGAGCAAGAGTAGACTACAGGGACTCACTGTCTGTCCCACTCACAAGGCACTTAATCAAATAGTGCCTTGAGCACTCATTTTTATTTCCTTCTGGTGGTGTTCTCTAACTTTTCCTGAGAATAAGTTTTAACCTCTATCAACAGGTGCCCAGAGGAAAGAAACAGAGACTGGTCTACATTTACTTTATTGTTTTAAAACCAAAATTAGGGAATAAATGCTGACAAAGGATTGTTGTACCCTTTCTGAGAATGGAAAGCAATCTAGAAAATGTAGCAACATAAACACCAAAAATATTAACACTTATGAAATTTGAGTGAACTTCTAAATGGAGACCTGGGCTGTCTTCCCATCTTTACCACTCACAAATTGTGTGACAACAAGCAAGTATCCCACCTCTCTGGGCATTAATTTCCTATTTGAAGGTGGACTATTCTGGAAAATAGATGGTGAATGGTTGCTGGAATCATAATTCACTGCCCCTCTCCACCCCTAGTGTTTTCACACTAGTCCAAGTCCAGCATAGAACTGGGCAGCAGAAGTCCCTCAGCAACCAAGCCTTGAATGGATGAAAAACAACATTTTACAAGCAGTAGACAAGCTCCAAATGGGCTACCCCCCGAGGCTCTTTGCAGTAGGACTTTTGGAAAAATCTGTCTAGAGGCGGCTTCATCTGGATGCTGATTTCCTGCAAACCAGCTGACCTGTATTTACAGTATCTACATTTGTTTTGGAAAAAATCCAAATGTCCACTTAACTGGGCTGGAGGCCAGCATAATCTTCCTATATTGTTTGTAGCCATGAGATTAATGGTGGGCCTTGCCCCGAACCTTCTGGTTACATCATTCACCTGGGGGTATCTCTCCAGTGCAGATAACAATAATGGATGGGTCTTCACTGTGGCAGTTTTAGGAGCCTGGCTTCTGTGGGAGGCAGTGTGGGAATAGAGCTGCATTGCTTTGGAGATAGACTATGGTGAGTGCTGAGATAAGTCCCAAACCCTGCTCTATCTGTCCTGTACCAGCTGCATGATCTTGGGCAAGTTGCCTAATCTCTCTGAACCTCAGTTTCCTCATGCGTAAGGGTCATATCACTTACCTCACACAGTAATGGCAAGGATTAAGCAAAAGATGCCATTCATAAATGCTTGTTCTATCCATTCATACACACACTGACTCACACACTTCCATTACGAATAGAAACATGGTTGAGCAGTTCATTTGATGTTGAATAAGACATCAGTTACAACTCAACAATCACAACAAACCCAAACACCTTAACAAATGAGCAAAGGACTTGAATAGACATTTTTCCAAAGAAATATATAAATGGACATTAAGCACATAAAGATGCTTAATGGCACTGACCATTAGGAAATGAAAATCAAACCCACAATGAGACACAACTTCATATCCATTAGCATGGCTATAGTAGAAAGAAATGAAAGACAGAAAAGAAGGAAGGAAGGAAAGAAGGGAGAGAAAGAGAGAGAGAGAGAGAGAGAAAGAAAGAAAGTAAGAAGAAAATGACAAATGTTGGTGAGGATGTGCAGAAATTGGAACTCTGTGGACTGCTCTTGGCAATGTAAAATGGTTTGCTACTGTGAAAAAAAGTATGGTGGTTCCTCCAAAAAATTAAACAGAATTATGATATGTCCCAGCAATTAAACCTCTGGTTACATACCCAAAATAAGTGAAAGGTGAGATTCAAACAGCAATTTGTACATCCATGTTCATAGCAGCATTATTAAAAACAGCTAAAAAGTAAAAACAATAAAAGTGATTGCAGATGAACAAATAAATAAAATGGGGTCTATACATACACTGGAATATTATTCAGGCTTAAAAAGGAAGGAAATCCGACACATGCTACAACATGGATGAAACTTGAAGACACTAAGCTAAATGAAATAAGCCAGTAACAAAAAGGCAAATACTGTATAATTCCACTTATATGAGGTACCTAGAGGCGTCTGCTGTGTTAAGACAGTACAACAGAAGGTTGGCTGCCAGGGGTTGAGGGGGAAGAGGGAATGGAGTGATAATGTTAGATGGGTACAGAATTTCAGTTTGGAAAGATGAGGAAGTTCTGGAGATGCACAGCCAGGATGGTGGCACAATGTGAATATGCTTAATGCCAGCCACCGAAATACACACTTAAAAATTGTTAAAATGGTGAATTTTGTAATATATATATACACACACACACACATATATATATATATATAAAATAAAATCACAATGAAAATTCTAAAAAAAATAGAACATGGGTTGTGATGTTATTTCTAATAAAAAATCAAGTTTCTCAGGATTTTGATTTCCAAAGGGTCTTCAACATCCCCTGATTATTTTTATTTGCTAAGATGATGATGATGATTAAAGGAGATGATCTTAATCATAGCAATTTTACAGGTTTTTGAACCATTGGAGTCTGTCTTCTTTCTTTCTCACTAAGGAAACACCTTTCTTACAGATGAGGAAATTGAGGCTTGACAAGGACTCACTCCTAGGCAAGGACCTTGAGGTCACGCAGCTGTTTGTTCAGCAGAACCCAAATCATCGAATGGTTGGAGTTGTGTGGGCTAGTTACTGTGTACGTGGACTGAAAACAGGAACAGGAAGAGTCTGGTCTACTCAAGGAACATCTCCACACGGACAGAGTTATCCAGGCTCTCCAACTGAGTTCTCAAGGTCAGGGAACTCCCAGTCATGTTGAAGAGTTTTCAAGAAGCAGCTGATGTCTGCCAGCCCCCTTGTCCACAGCACACAGGCTGAGGAGGGTTGTGGGATTTCTCCACGGGGGTCATCAGTTCCTTACAGAAGATTGATCCTGACTGAACTAGGGACACTGACAAATATCAGTAGCCTGGACACTCACAGACCTGGATACTAGTCTTGATTCTAGCAGTAACTTCTTGTGTGACCTGGGGTAAACCACTAACATCTCCGGGCCACTGGTTTCTCTCTGTACTTTGTACCACTCAGGGGATTGGCCTCAAAAGCTGGAAGTGGATGGAAAGGTCTGTGTGAGCAACAAAACACATACATGAGGGTCATGTTTCCACTCAACAAAGGAAGGAAGAGCCACAAGGCTGGGGCAGTTTTAAAAGCACAGTTAAAGATTCATGTTCAATCAGCATTCATCAGATGTATTTATGTCTGGTTTTCTGCCAAGCGTGTTTACAAACGATATTCTACTTACTACTCACACAGCCTTATAAGGTGGGCATTGTTATCCTATTTCCCAAGTAAGTCTTGAAGGGGTTAAGAAATGTGCTCAGGCTCATGCAGATACTGAGATACTGACACTAACACATGCCTGCCTCCTTTAGAGCCACCGAGTCAGACTCTCTCCCTGGAGACTGGTTTACGCCAGCATGAATGCCAGGTACTACATGCAAAGATGAAGATACAGTCCCTGCAACTGGGGAGAGTTCCATCAATAGATAATTCCAGTGTGCTCTGGTGGATTCCAGGTACTTTGGCCATAGCATCTTTGCCATACATTTCTTTGATGCAAGCATTTTTGCCACCAAATTTTTGCTACATAATTAATTATCCGTAAGGCAATTTTTCCATAAAAAAGATAACCAGTTGACAGCTTGTTGGATTTTTTTTATCAGTTTGGTTTCATTTCCACATTGATGAAGTTCTCACAGTTACTCCCATTTTTATATCACATATAAATCTTATACATTATCCCTCATCATAGTCTATACAGTGATGAGAAGACATGGAGGTGGTCTTAACACAGTGTGCATTTCTTCTAAATGATGATGATTTGACCCAAGAGTTGGTTTCTCATTTTTAAACATAGTACATTGGGAGGAGAAAGAGAGGCTGAGGGCCCTCATGGAGGGCAGGGAGTTGAACACAAATTTCATATAGAATGAAGAGAGGTGCTCAGGTACAATCCACAAAATAAAATCTGTTACATGTGCAGGATTGCCGTGAATCCACACACATTTCAAATGTACTCAAATATTTTGTGTTTCACAATACAGTGTTTCTAATTTTGTTATGTCCTTCTTAATGTCTCTCTTCTATTTTTCATAATTTTATCTTTTTACAGCAGAATTGTCCAATGACAATTAGTTATGCAGCAGAAATGTTTGTGGCAAAATGCTCGCAGCAAAGACGACTAAAGCGAAGGTGCTTATAGTGAAATTGCCTGAAACGTCTATGGCGAGTTCTGAACTAAGGAGCACTGAAGGGGCTCCGAGCAAGGGGTATGTACCTGGGGTTCTAGAAAGGATTTCTGGAAAACCAGTATAGGGGCTGGGCTGTGAAGTGTGCCATAAGAGATGGCCAGGTGAGGAAGGGTAAAAAGGTGCTCCAGGCAGAGTTACCTATGTGAGCAACCACACCGAGGTATGGATCAGCATGTTGTGTTTGCAGAACAGGATTTCTAGTCCATCTACAGTATTGAGCTGAAGGCAGGGAAGAAGATAGAGCTGAAGAAATGGGCAGAACCTCGGGTATGGCCCCAGGGGCTTAGGTGTATCCTATGGGTAATTGGAAGCCATGAGAAAATTAAAAGTCCAGAAACCTTTGGCACACTCAGACTAAGAGAGAGAAGCCTTCAGATGCAGCACTGAGAATAGGTGAGGGTAGTGATGGGCACACATGTTGGAAGAGAGCCTGGGATACTTGCTCAGAGGCTATTGAATGGTCTTGGCAAGAGCTAAGAGGGCCTCTAACTCAGCCTGTTGTAAATCCGTATCCCCTAATGCAGGGCCAGGCAGCAATGAGAGATGGTCCAGAGGGTGCATTCCCAAGTCAGGCTGCCTCATCCCAGCTCCGGCAGTCATCAGCTGTGCAGCCTAGGGTGTTGATTTTACCTACATGTACCTTGAATTCTTCTGCTTTTAAGTAGAGATGGCACTAGCACCACAGGATTGTGGTGAGGACTGAGCGAGACAGGAGCAGGCAACGGGAAGGCTGGGGCACAGTGCCTGGTGTCCCAATTGCAGCTCAAAAACTGCATGTGGCCTGCCTTTATGAAAGGGGCACCTCTTCCCATCCCTGTGAAGGCTCACTGCTGCTCCCTCCACACCCTCTCCCCACCCAAGCCTCAAGGGAGGGGGTGGGCAGTTTAATATTAAATGGCCTGGATGAAATGCATTCTACTGGCAATTGCCTTCATTGCCTGCTGTAAAAATACATCCATATTTAAATATGCTGGGATAATTCTTAAGTTTTATTAGTGCTTAAATATTTTGGCATGTTTATTTCTCATGGAACAATTATGGAGGTTTCATTGTTTTACGCACAAAAAAAAAGAGACTAAATCTCCTTTTACAATAAACCTTCTGACAGGTTGAGTATGGCGTTATCTCCAGCATGTGTCCCATTATTGTCTAGTCAGCTCTCAGGGCGCAGAAGCAGAACTGGGGAGGGAGGGGATGGCACTCAGAGCAGGGTCTTGTACGTGGCCCTGGATGTCTCCTTTTTGTCCCTCCCCATGGGCTCTCTGCCCTCTCCACTGTGACTGCCCAGGTAGACCTGTGTTCTCTGGCTTCCCATCGAGTCTGACCAGTGGGCAGCTCTGACAGAAGATCCCAGGGAGGGAAGAAAAAGAAGTTGGAGTACTGGGCTTCTGGCTTCTTCCCTCTGGGGTTACTGGGGGCTCCTGTCCAGCCAAGCAGCTATGACGTCCGCACCCTGCTGTCTCCCTATTGTCATAACTGCTCCCTCGTCAGGTGCCATCAGATGCAGCATGGGAAAGGTGCCCCACTCCACATGCTGCTCTGGTTCCACAGCTGCCTCCACCCAGCCCTGATCTTGTAAACAGTCCCCTATTAGCTCCTCCTCATAACCCCATCTGAGTGGGCCAGCTGCTCCTGTGGGGACCCTGATGGACACAGAGCTCTCTGCAGGCGTTTGATATGAAGGAAGTACCTGTGCATCTGACGTTTTTGTTAACGTGCATAAAAACCCCATGAGTGAAGAGGGCAAGTCGGGCTGATTTCCCTTGTTTTACTGACCAAGTTAGTTTGATAGATGATGAGGAAGCATGAGGCTCATCTTTCTTCCATCTTGAAGTAGGTCCCAGTCTCACCTGCTCTACAAACCTGGCTCAGTGATGGGGGTAGAGAGACTGGCCCAGTATCTATTTTAGCTATGTGACCTTGAGCAAGTTACTTAAACTCCTTGGATCTCTGTTTCTGCTTTGTATCTTGGAGAGAATACTTGTCGGGCAAGGCTCAGAGCCAAAATGACCACAGTAGCTTTACAGTAATAATAATAATGGGTTACTGAGTACATATCATATGACTGAGACTATTCTAAGCACTTCAGGTATAATGTTTGGTGGAGGCAGCTAAAGCTATTATTATCCCCATTTGACAAATGTGGAAATAAAGGTGCAAAACGTTAAGTGGATCCTTTCCCTCTTGTGATTGCTGGCATTTTAACACAGGCCGTTGGGCCCCAGATCCCAATGTCAACAATCATAGAGGAGCTAAAGAAGGCCTTAGGACCCAACCAGCACAAGTGACTGTAGGTGTGGATGTGAGGTCTGGGCAGAGTTAACAGGAATAGGGAGCCAGGCCTCCAGACCCCAAATTCATGGTTTGTCCCTTGTGGCCTTACCCAAATACAATCTACCATGGATCAGCACTTGAATCTACTTCTCCAAGTGGTTGGTTTCTCCCTCACTCCTCTTCCATGTGAACAGAGGGACCACTGACGCCACTGAGCTCTGGAATCTGGGGAGTCGCCAGGCCCTCCTACACACCAGTACTGATATAGGCATTTGCTCTCTGAGGGCAGAGCTGGGGCCCAGCAGGAGCACTTTTCTTGTCAAGAACTAGGTTGCACATCTGGAAGTCCAGTTTGTGGGTGAACCAGCCCCTCACCACCCCCTTGAGGACAGGAGAAGGCCTGAACTAGCCTAGGAAAGAGAGGGATGGCACTGGGCTTTGAGGCTGAATGGAGTGCTGGTTAAGTTGTATGTGCCACGAACACTTCAAGGGTCAATGCCTAACTCTGCCAAGGCCTTGCTGTGTGGCTTTAGGTAATTTACTTCCCCCCTTTGTGGCCGGTTTCTGCATCTGTAAAATTGGACATCTATAACAACACATGACTTATAGGCAGCTGTGGTATTAAAATATCTAATTAGTGGTACACGCAGGCTCTGACCAGTCAGAGCCAAGGCCAGCCATAAACACTAGTGTGGCTGTCCTGGAGCCAATGAATTGATTGCCTAGAGTCACAGAGAAACGCTTGCAACAGGTCACATAGCACACGATCCACAAACAGAAGCCATTGTTTTATTTGTAAATTTCACAAGCTCTGGTTTCCTCCAGGTTGTGACATTTTCGACATTTCAATTCTTTACAGCAGGCACATGGTGGAAATTTCATTACTGCAACTCTAGGTACCGGGAAAATGCCATCCACTATGTGGAGAGATTTAATTCAATCCTTCAAACACTGGGTGAGCAGCCCCTCTGCGCACAGCCCTGGAAAGAGAATAGAGCAGCTTCTGTTCTCAAGGAGACCCCAGATCGCGGGGAAAGACACACAAACATGCCAGGATAAGTAAATCAGGAAGAAAGAAACAGTGCAGGGACAGGAGGCTGCACTGGAACAAATGACAGGCTTTGAGTGCAGGTACTTTTTCATTTCCTAGCTGTGTGACGCTGGGCAAGCCAGCTAACCTCCCCACTCCCTGCAACACTGTTCCTTACCTGTTAAATGGGAGTATTAATATTTCTCCCAAAGGGTTGCTATGGGGACTTACTGAGGTTCTGCCCTGTTGAAGCAGCTTCACAGAGCTTGGCACCATATACTCCTCTCCCCACAACACCCACTGGCCCGGGGCTCTGGAGGAAGGAACCCTCACTCCAGTTTGGGTGGTCTGGAAAAGCTTCAAAGAGGACATGGCATCTAGCCATCTTGAAGAGTGAGAGGGGCTTTGAGGGGTGGAGAAGGCAGAGGGAAGAGTCCAAGGGAAGGCAAAGACATGGAAGGAAGGGTTTATGGGGCCCTAGAAGAAGCAGGGAAGGCAAGGGTCCTTGAATGACTGAGGGGAGCCTTGAAGAAGTTGACCCTGAGAGCCATTGCTCATGGGTTTTTGCTGATCATTCTTGTGAACCTGTCATAATTTTGAGTGGGAAGAATGGCTTTCATCTGAAGAATGTCATCTGATCTGACTCCAGATGCAAACCTCAGCAGAAGCTGCAATGTGGCTCCTGCCCATGAAGATATGGGAAGAGAGCTGAGTGGGGTTGGCCTATGAGGGCCGTGGGAGAAGTGGGTGGGCTGATAGCAGGGTGGGACGTGTACTAGAAGGCAGCCTCTCCCAGGCAGACCACTTGGGCAGGGACTTGGGTTCTGGGATGAAAGGCCTCTTTCCCTAGCTTAGGAGATATTGGGAAGAGAAGGAGGGGGTGGGAGAGAAGGGAGATCTTGAAAAAGAAGGCTTGGGGAGGGATTGAGGGAGGCAGAAACCTCTTTGTTCTCACTCAAGTGGCACAGTGGGGCCTGGGAGCTGCCTCGACCAGGTGCGGGAGTGTAGCCCCAAGCCGGCCAGATGGGCTTGAGACGTGTCACCACTGTCTGGGATTTAGTTCCTACTCCTCACAGTTTGGCTGTGACCCCACTCCCAGGACTCTGTCAGGCATACTTTAGGGAGGCTGGAACACAAGCCAGGAGGGAAGCCTCCACGGCCAAAGGAAACCCATCTCCTATTATCCTATTCTGTAGACAGAGTTTGTGGGAGGGAAGGAAAGAGTCTGAATCTCACCTCCAGGAAGGAGAGAAGTTTCTGTGCCAGTCTGACTAGCGGTTTTGCATGAGAAAAAGGCCAGATTTAATGTTGGAGAGAAAGTCATTTCTGAAGGCCCCAATAACACTGTTCCTGGAGAAAAGTGTGTTCTCTCTCCATCTCAGCTCGTATGCTTAGCAGTGAGGAGAGTGGCCACAGCACCTGCAGGTGCTCTCGGCATGTGTGACTGTGATAACTGAATTCCAAAATGGAATCTAGGAAGAAACTTCACTCATCCTCTCCCAGGCCATCCGTTGTGCAGATGGCAAGATTAAGACCATCCAGAGCAGCGAAGGCACAACCAGATGAGGAAAAGTCCAGATTAGAGCTAGGACCCAGGCCTCCTCCCTCTCTACTCTGGACAGAGTCATTTCTGTACCAGAGCTCACAAGTGGACTTCAAGGAATTCAGCCCCTGCCTCATATCTGATGCAAAATGTAAGGTATCTGTGCATTTTTCTGGAAAGAGGACCCATATCTTTCACTGGTTTCTTTTATTTAAAAGTGTATTTTATTAATTATGCTATCACAGTTGTCCCAATTTTTCCCCCTTTGACTTCCTCCACCCAGCATCCCCCCACTCCCTCAGGCAATCCTCACACCATTGTCAATGTCCATGTCCATGGATCATGCATGTATGTTCTTTGGCTATCTATTTCCTGTACTGTATTTTACCCATGACCATTCTTTAATTACCAATTTGTACTTCTCACTCCCTTCACCCCTTTTGCCCATCTTCTCAACTCCCCTCCCATCTGGCAACCATCAAAATGCTCTCTGTATCCATGATTCCATTCCTGTTCTCCTCCTTGTTAGTTTATTTTGTTTTTTTAGATTCAATTGTTGATAGATACGTATTTGTTGCCACTTTATTGTTCATATTTTTTATCTTCTTCTTACAGGAGACCCTTTAATATTTCATATCATACTGGTTTGGTGATGATGAACTCTTTTAGCTGTTTCTTGTCTGGAAAGCTCTTTATCTGTTCTTCATTCTAAATGATAGCTTTGCTGGGTAGAGTCATCTTGGTTGTAGATCTTTGCTTTTCATCACTTTGAATATAGCCTGCAAAGTTTCTTTTGAGAAATCAGCTGATAGTCTCATGAGGGCTCCCTTGTAGGTAACTGTTTTTCTCTTTATGCTTTTAAGACTTTCTCTCTTTGTCTTTAACCTTTGACATTTGAATTATGATGTGTCTTGGTGTGAGCCTCTTTTAGTTCATCTTGTTTGGGACTCTTTGTGCTTCCTAGCTTGTATGTATAATCAGTTCACCAAGTTAGGGAAGTTTTCTGTTGTTATTTTTTCAACTGGGTTTCCAATTTCTTGCTCTCTCTCTTCTCCTTCCAGCACTCCCATCATGCAAATGTTGATATGCTTGAAGTTGTCTCAGAGGCTCCTTATCCTATCCTCATTTAGGGGGATTCTTTTTTCTTCTTGCTCTGATTGGTTGTATTTTTCTTCTTTATATTCCAGATCACTGATTTGATTCTTGGCTTCATCCACTCTGCTATTGATCCTCTGTAAATTGTTCTTTATTTTAATTAGTGTAAGCTTCATTTCTGACTGGATCTTTTTTTATGCTGTTGAGGTCCTCACTAAGTTCCTTGACCATCCTTATAACCAGTGTTTTGAACTCTGCATCTAGTAACTTGTTTGTCTCCATTTCATTTAGCTCTTTTTCTGGAGTTTTGATCTGTTCTTTCATTTGGGCCATGTTTCTTTGTCTCCTCATTTTGACAGCATCCCTGTGTTTGCTCCTATGTATTAGGTAGAGCTGCTACATCTCACAAGCTTGTTAGAGTGGCTTAATGTAGTAGGTGTACTGTAGGGTGCAGTGGCACAGCCTCCCCTATTACTCAAGCTGGGTACTCGAGGTGTGCCCACTGTGTGGGCTGTGTATACCCTCCTATTGTAGTTGAGTCTTGATTTCTGTTGGCACATCCAAAGTCAGCCACCGCCTGTGTTCTATCCAGAGTGACACAGCATTAGCTACAAAGTGATCTGCAGTTGGCTGCTACTCCCACTGGGCTTGAGGGTGCCCAGGTAAGGCCAAACTGTAAACTGAAGCTGCCTGCTGCTAGTGCCAGCCTGGGGGCAACTTAGTGATGGGGGGCACTTAGTGAGGGCAACAGAGCTTGCTGAAGCCAGATGCTGCTTGTTTGAGACAATTTAGAAAAATCTGAAGCATGGGCAAAACAAGCCATTTGTACGGAAAAGCCACTGGAAACATCTTGGGTGGACCTGAAAGTTGGGTAGGGTAGCATCTCTGGAAATCACCAGGGTGGGGCAAACAGTGTGAGCCAGTATGATGGAGTCTCAGATATGACACCCATCTGCCAGCTCTGTGGCTCTGTGGGATCAGAGGGAAGGCTCAGAAAAGGAACAGTGGCCTCTGCCAGCACTTCTGTTTGGAAGAAAGTTGCCCCCTAGCTCTTGCCCTGATGTTGGACAATT
Source organism: Macrotus californicus (assembly GCA_007922815.1). Taxonomy (NCBI): domain Eukaryota; kingdom Metazoa; phylum Chordata; class Mammalia; order Chiroptera; family Phyllostomidae; genus Macrotus; species Macrotus californicus. The sequence continues at coordinate 93,680 of VMDR010000717.1, forward strand.
CAGTTCCTCCATATATGTCTCTGGTGCCTTTCAATTTGCTGCTCCACGCTGGAGCTCAGAGGGAGTGAGTAAGTCTGTGTGTGGGCCTCTTAAGAGGAACTGCCAGGGAGTCCAGCGATTTCTGTCTTTCATAGCCTTAATCCCCTCTGATTTTTATAGCCAGAAGTTATGGCGACTTCTCTTCCTGTCACTGGAACCCTGGGTTGGGGGCCTAGTGTGGGGCCAGGACCCTTTGCTCCAGAGATATCCCTCCTGATTTTATCAAACACATGGGGGTGTGGGACCAGCTCATTCCTCATCTCCACCCCTCCTACCAGGCTCAGTGTGGTTTCTTCTTTAATTCCATAGTTGTAGGGCTTCCATTTAGCTCAATTTCTGACAGTTCTGAATGATGGTTGTTCTATAGTTTAGTTGCAATTTTGATGTGTCTGTGTGAGGTGATAAGCCATGCTTACCTACACTGCCATCTTTACTGAAAGTCCTCATTAGGTTTCTTGATGGTTTGTATCTTCATCCCCCAAAATGTCTTCAGGAAAAAAAATTAACAGCAGGCACTCATTGCTGTGTTCTGCAATTCTCCTGCCTGGAAGCAAAGAGCCCCCACAGCCCCCCTCATAGGCAGCTCCTATTTTCAGTCTGGAATTCTGCTGTCTTCACAGTAAGGCAGTTCCCTCTCCATGTCTCTGACACATCCTCCTGGGCCCTGAGCTGGGATGCTAACACATGCTTGCTCACATCTCCTCCTCTCAGCTCATCCCACACAGTAGTCCACTCCCTCAGAACCCTGGGAACTCGCAGCAGAGTTGCTGTAGGAAGATGCCAGAATGCCATCACCACATCCATCTCCCTCCCATTTTTGTCTGAAATGCTGAGAGAGCTCTGGGCTCATTCTCATTTTTTAAAAAAATCTTAACCCAAGGATATTTTTAAATTGATTTTAAAGAGAGAGGAAGGGAGGGAGGGAGGGAGAGAGAGAGAAACATCAGTGTGAAAGAGAAACATTGATTGGTTGCCTCCCATACATTCCTGACAAGAGGGGATCAAACCCATAACCTAGGTATGTGCCCTAAGGGAGGATCAAACCCCTAACCTTTTGGTGTTTGGAATGATACTGTAACCAGCTGAGCTACCCTGCCAGGGCTCATTCTCATTCTATAAAGGGAAAGATAAAGCCCAGAAAAGGGAAGGACCATTCTCATATTCACACCTCTTCTAAAAGTAGAATATTACTAGGAAAATCACATGGGCCCCTGAATTCTGCAGGGTTTCTTCCTCCATGCAATCTAACTGCAAAGTTGAGCATTTTGAATGAGAGCCAGCGTGCTGCACTGGCTGCTGGTCTGAGCTGTTCCTGGGAGCTGCAGACTGAAGGCTCCCACCATCATGGGTGCAGTCTGCCCAGAGATCCATATGAACCACATGCAGACAGGTTTGATAAACCAGAACTGTGCAGAGAACACAAAAGAACAGGTTCACTCACTGACTCATTCATTCATTCCTTCAACCAATATTTTTTAAGTTTCTATAGTAAGTTTTATGCCAGGGTCTGGGGAGACAATGATCAGTAAGGTAGGCCCTGAAGTCCTGAGACTTACGCCGGCGCAGAATAAGAGCACAATTGGACTTCCACTCTAGGAGGGGAACTACATGTGGTTCCTTACAGAGTCTGCAGCCGTGTAAGCATATTCAGCAACCTGGAAATTACATGCCGTGGGACCTGCTCTTAACTTCCAGTTACTTCTCACTCAGTTATTGGTGAAACCCATGATTTGAATTAGCTGCAGGAGGCTTTTCTTCCTCCCTTTCTTTTCTCCTTCCTTCAGGCCTTAATACACACCATATGCTACGAAAGATGCTGGTAATGCAGAAGGAGGTTCTCGGAAGGAAGCCCACTGGAAATCAGATCATTATAATGCAAAGTGACAGTGCTTTGGTGATCAGCAAAACTGGGTTATTATGAGAGTTCAGAAGAGGGGCCTGCAACTCACAAGGGAACTTGGTCGACTTCTGCAGGGAGGTGATGTTGACACTCCTTTCACCTCTCTGAATACCTGCCGTGTTTTAGGTATTGTGCTGAGGGCTGCGTGTGAGCAGTGAGGCAGACAGGCCAGACCCCTCTTCACATGCACCTCTCATCCGAGGGTTCTTGCCTCGATCACCCCATCCCAGCTGTATATTTCCACTACTGACGTACAGCTCCTGCCCAGCCTCCAGTCTGCACCCCTCACCTCTCATGCTCATCTTGTCTGAGGAGGAGGGAACTGTCCAATACTCCTTCAAAGGACCTCCTCACTCATGGGAGGATGCTCATTTTCTGCCCTTAGAACCACTCAAAGTTCCAGTCTTCACCTACTGCCTTTCTACTGTTCCACTACTTTCTAGAGCACAGAGCTGAGAACAACCGTCTGCCTGCCTGCATACATACCCTGCAGAGGGCCTAACCCCAGTGACCTACCACACAAAGAATTCTCCATGGCCCAGTCTGTCCTTTGCAGAGCCACCTCTGTGACCTGCCACATTGCAAGGGCACGTAGGGACTGGGTGTGAGTAGGAAGAGTACTTCTGGGTTGCACCCAAAGGAAGCATTTCCTCCACCCCTCCCATGTCACCCCTGCTGTTAAAGTGCCCTGAGTTTGCAGCGCTGGGGTTTTAAATCACGTGGGCTTTATATGCCATTAGTGTAATTCAGAAGTGAAATCAATTGAACCTGTTAATTAAATACAATTCAGGCATGAAGTGGTTTAAATAATTTAAGCAATATAGCTATTGCACTTGGCAATAGGTATTTGATATTTTTTAAATAAGATTTTATTATTCCAAACAAATTTCGATGGAAAATAAACCCCCTGAAAACTGACCAATGTCCCGCTTATCAGTCTCCATGTTGTTCAAGGAGAGCAACAGAATCAAAGTTAAAACTTGTCTTTTGTACTCCTAGAGGCAGTGTCTGGCGGTGAAGTGCAAACACTGTTCACTGTGGATTTGCTATGTGATCCTAAGCAAGTCACTGCACCTCTCTGCTCTAGCCTCCTCATCTATAAAATAGGGGTTTTACTCAAATTACAGAAGTGGAAAAAGAAACTTAAAAAGTGAGGGTAGTTTTTATGTACTGTCATGTGATCATTTGCTTTTTTTTCCTGTATCTGTAGCCCTCTTTGAAACACTCAGAACTGGAAGCTTGGAGAAAGGCAGGATGCTGCCCATATATGAAGGGTCACTTCTCACTGCCTTAATCTCTAAAGGACCCAATTCCCCAAAACTGAGAAATGGACTCCCCTACAGGGAGCCCACAGAGAAGCAGAGGAATCTTCTACATTTCAGGCTCAAGATTTCTACAGTTCTACATCTAAGGCAAAATGCAATTTTTGAGGGGCACTGGAGTTTGTTCCTGGGTTTGGGATGAAAGGGACCACAGGCAGGTTTCCCTTCACAAACCAGCCCTGGCTTCTACAGCTTTCTCACCCTATCCAGAGCCATCACTTTGAATTATACATGAGGCGCTTGCAGGAGCTGTGATGATTTTTCAAATATTTCTCTAATTGATGAGAAGGGCTTTGATAAATTGCTATAGAACCAGGAGCATCTGATCACAAGGAATTCTGTCTTGTTCCTCCATGACAGATGTTTATTTGACTTAAAGTGGGTGTAGGGTCCAAAGGAATTACTTCTCTCTCCTGGAACTTTTATTGTATTGAGGGAAAACAAAGTAAAACAGAAATTCTATGATGTTGTTTTTAAATCCAAACAAGGAAAGTTCTCCAGGGTTGGAAAGTCTTGTGCCATTCAGATGAAGGGGCTTGGTGGCAGGGAGCTGAAGTGCAGTCTGTGTCCATTCTCAGTCCTTGCTTTTCCATTATGTCTTCCTCATGGCTGCTGAAATGAGAATGAGGAAGCACAGACACCAGTCAACCAGAACATCAAAAGGGGAATCAGCCCCAGTCCAAATCAGAGGCCTACTGGCCAGGCGTTAACATTTACTTGCTGGATTGTACTGGGGTCCCTGGGCCCCAGGGGAGGAAAGCAGAGTGGCAGAGTATGTGGGGGAGAAGGGCAGTAGGTCAGGGGGTCTTGAACAGTGTTTTTTTGTTAATGGTATGGTGCTTTCAAAACCGGTGTGCCTCTACCAGCACAGTTCTGGAGAATGGAATGTCCAAGATCAAAGTATCAGCAGATTCGGTGTTTGGTTGAGGACCTGGATTCTGCTTCATAGATAGCTATCTTCTCACTCTGTCCTCATGTGGCAGAAGGGCCAAGGAGCTCTCTGGGGCCTCCTTTATAAGGACACTAATCCCATCAATGAGGGCTCCACAGTCATGACCCAATCACCTCCCAAAGGCCTCACTTTCAAATACCATCACCTTGGGGATCAGGTTTCAGCATATGTATTTTGGAAGGATATAAACATTCAACCTTTAGCACAGGGACTCACCTCTTTTCTTCTTGCTATCTTGAGCTCTATCCCCTGAGATTACTCTATTATTATTATTTATTAATTATTGTATTGTTTTCTATACAAACAACTGTAAGCCTACTTTTGCCCTACCCTATATTTAAGACATCAATGCTCCCCAAATTGTTCTATAGATTTTTTTAAATCATTTGTCTATTTTTATTTTGCATATTTTCTTCTAGTCTTTGAGTATTTACATATGTATCACAGTTATACTAATTGTTCTATAGATTTAATGCCTGTTCAATCAAAATCCCAGCAGAATTTTTTAATAGATATAGAAAAGGTGATTCTAAAATTTACAGTAAAAGGAACCAGAACTAAAATAGCCATAACAATTTTGAAAAAGATAAATAAATTTGGAGGACTTATACTACCCAATTTTAGGACTTATAAAGTTCCAATAATCAAGATTGAAAGGCATTGGTCAAAACAATTGAACATCCATGGGTGGGAGACAGAACCTCACTCACTCATTCTTTATTCAGAATAGATAAGAGTTCTGGCCAAGATGGAGACATAGCTAAACACAACTCACCTCCTCATACAACTACAGCAAAAATTACAACTAAACTACAAAACAACTATCACCCAGAATAGTCAGAAAATCAAGCTTATGAAAGTCTGACAACCAAGGAATTAAAGAAGTCATATTCATTCAGATGGGTAGGAGGGTCAGAGACACAGAACACAGAATGGGCTGGTTCCAGATACACATGTGGTGGATAAAAATAGGGAGGGATATCTCCAGCGCAACCAGAACACCCAGCCCAGGGCTCCAGTGCCAGGAACATAAGACCCCATAACTTCTGGCTATAAAAATCAGTAGAGGTTGAGGCAGTGGAAGAAACTGCGGGGTTCTCAGGCATCTTCTCTTAAAAGACCCACAACAGACTTAGAATTTGCTCAGACTCACTCACTCTGACCTCCAGCATTGGGGAAGAAGCCTGAAGGGCACCAGTAGCACATGGGAAGAAACTGAAGCAACTGGCATCAGGGTGAGTGCTGGGGGAAAGATTCCTCCATGATGAAACTCCAGAGGCCATTGTTCCTTTTCTGAGCTCTCTCCCACACAGAGCCACAGAGCTGTGGCACCATATCTGAGACTCCATTAACCTGGTTCACAAGGGTTGCCCCACACTGGCAATTACCTAAGGCTCCACCCTATACAACTTACACGTATGCTTTTCTACATTGGGCCATGCTACTTAGACAGGGAATCAAAGCAGCTCAAACTAAAGCATAGACACAAACACAGGGAGGCTGCCAAAATAAGAAGACAAAGAAATATGACCCAAATGAAAGAACAGATCAAAACTCCAGAAAAAGAACTAAACAAAATGGAGGAAAGCAATCTATCAGATGCAGAGTTCAAAACACTGGTTATTAGGATGCTCAAGGAACTCATTGCATACTTCAACAGCATAAAAAAGACCCAGGAAGAAATGAAGGTTACACTAAGTGAAATAAAGAAAAATTTATAGGGAACTAATAGTAGAGTGGGTGAAGCTGAGAATTAAGTCAATAATCTAGAACATAAAGAAAAAATATTCAATCAAAACATCAAGAAGAAAAAAGAATCCCCCCCCCCAAAAAAAAATGAGGATAGGGTAAGGAGCCTCTGAGACAACTTTAAATATACCAACATTTGAATCATAGGGATGCTGGAAGGAGAAGAGGAAGAGCAAGAAATTGAAAACTTATTTGAAAAAATAATGAAAGAAATCTTGCCTAATTTGGGGAAGGAAATAGACATAAAAGTCCAGGAAGCACAGAGAGTCCCAAACAAGGTGGACCCAAAGAGGAACACACCAAGACACATCATAATTAAAGTGTCAAAAGTTAAAGAGTGAATCTTAAAAGCAGCAAGAAAAAAGCAGATAATTACCTACAAAGGAGTTCCCGTAACACTGTCAGCTGATTTCTCAAAAGCAACTTTGCAGACTAGAAGGGACTGGCAAGAAGTATTCAAAGTGATGAAAAGCAAGGACCTACATCCAAGATTACTCTATCCAGCAAAGCCATCATTTAGAATGGAAGGGCAGATAAAGTGTTTCCCAGACAAGGTAAAGCTAAAGGAGTTCATCATCACCAAGCCATTATTATATGAAATGTTAAACAGACTTATCTGAGAAAAAAAGATCAAAACTATAAACATTAAAATGGCAATAAATTCACAACTATCAACAATTGAATCTAAAAAACAAACTAAGCAAACAAGTGGAACAGATACAGAATCATAGATATGGAGATCATTTGGAGGCTTATCAGTTGGGAAGAGGAAGGCAGAGAATGGAGGAAAGGTACAGGAAGTAAGAAGTATAAATTGGTAGGTACAAAATAGGCAGGGAGATGTGAAGAACAGTATAGGAAATGGAGAAGCTAAAGAACTTATATGCATGACCCATGGACATGAACCAAGGGGGGAAGGGAATTGCCAGAGGGAATGTGGGGTGCTGTGTGGAAGAGGGCAAAGGGGGAAAAATTGGGACAACTATAATAGCATAATCAATAAAATACATTAAAAAAACAGAATAAAAAGGGGGATATGAGAATGGATCATAGATCTAAGTGTAAATGAATGATAAAACATTAAAAGAAAACCTAAGAAAAAAATCATTACGACCTTGAGTCAGGCAAAAAATTCCTAGGTATGACACCAACAGCATAATTTATAAAAGAAACAAATTGATAAATTGGCCTTCATCAATATTAAAAAACTGTTCACTATGAAAGACACAGTCAAGACAATGAAAAGGCAGACCTCAGATGAGGAGAAAATATTTGTAAATTATATATCCCACAAAGGACTTGTATTCAGAATATACAAACAACTCAAAACTCAACAGAAGGAACATAAACGAACCAATAAAAAATTGGGCAGGTAGTTTAGATAGATACTTCCCCAAAGATACACAGATGGCAAATAAGTTCACGGAATTCAAAATAAAGTAAAAACACAAGATACCATCAGAATCTATGAAAACGGAAACAACAACAACAAGACAAACAAACCCCCTACAAATGCTGGTGTGTGTGTGGAGCAACTGGAATTCTTACACATTGCTGGAGAGAGGGCAAAGAGGGGTAGTCACTGTGGAAAACAGTTGACAGTTCCTTATGAAGTTAAACATACACTTACCATATGACCCAGCAATCCAATTACCGAGCATTTACTCAAGAGAAATAAAAATGTGTCCATGTAAATAGCGCTTCACTTGTAATTGCCAAAACTGCAGCGGGAGAATGAAGAAGCAAACACTGGGACACTACTACTCAGCAGTTAAAAAGAAGGGCCTTTTGATTCGCGGCACGTGAGTGCTTCTCAAAGGCATAATGCTGAGTGTAAAAGCCACGTCATAAGGGTACCTATTGTCTGACTCCACTTACGTGACGTTCTGGAAAGGATAGGGATGGTTGCACGGGATACAGGTGGGAGGAAGGTCTGACAAAAAGGAGCAGCATGAAGAATTTTGTTTGGTGGGGGTGATGGAACTGCTCTGTATCTTGAATGTGGTGGCAGTTACATAAACCTATACTTGCATAACCTCACACACACACACAATCAGCAATCTCCTCTGCCAGTCTGCGATGTCCACATTGGTTCCATCTCCATCCAGCCCTCCCAGCAGTGTCTTCTTCCAACGGGCCCTTTCCCCAGGAGCTCCACCAACACCTCAGCACAGCCACAGTTCCCCGTGCCCACCCATCAGAGATGCCAATGGGATGGTCCTCCGTGCTCCCCCAGAATCTGGCACTTCCTCTTGCCCTTGGCACTGCCACCAGCATGCCAAATCCCCAGCCACAAAGCAGGTCTGCCAGTGCTGAGGGGCCACACTGTTCTGCACCCCTCTCAAGTCTCTGTGCAACCAGGGAAAAGATATTTTGTGCTAAAGGAAAAACAATGTCTGTCTCCTCCTCAGCATCACACTTCCGTAGAGATGTTGCAAAGCATTCCTGACTTGCAGAGAAATTTGTAGAAACAGCTCATGCAGTTTATTTTTCACTCACTGCTGAGCTTCCACCCTCATTGCTCTCACTCCCTGCCCCAAGGCACAGGGCTGAGCTGGAAAACAAACCTGAGGGGGAGACCTGGTACTGTGCTCAGACCTCCCTTCCTCCAACTGTGGAGGTCCCTCTTCCCTTAGAATGAGTGGACTCCCAGGAGACACAGGGTCCCTAAAGACATCCATGCCCTAATCCCTGGAACCTATGAATGCATCATGTTACATGGCAAATAAGGGTCTTTGCAGATGTTGTTAATGTTGTAGGCCTTAAAGTAGGAAGAATACCTGAACTATTTGAGTAGGCCCAATCCAATCACATGAACACTTAAAAGCAGGGAACTTTCTCTGAGTAGAGACAGAAGAACTGAGGCAGAAGGAGAAGTCAGAGATTCCAGCATGAGAAGGACTCGCTCCCCAGCCAGCTTTGAAGACAGAGGAGCAACAAGATGAGGAATGCAGTGGTCTCAGCAGGCTGAGAAAGGCTACCGCACCTGCAAGAAGGAAACAGGAGCTCGGTGCCACAGCCACAAAGAATGGGATTCTGCTGACAACTTGGATGAGCCTGGGAGCAGATTCTCCCCAGGGCTTCCAGAACCCAGACAAGCTGGGACCTGGACTTTGGCTCTGTGAAGCAGAGAAACCAGCCCAGCTCACCCAGATGTCTGACATACAGAACTGTGAGCAAATAAACTTGTGTTGTTTTGGCCCCTACACTTGTGGCACTTTTTAATGACAGCAATAGAAAATAATGCCATCGTCATGCTAATAAACTTCTGGAAGGTCCCTCCAACACAGCCAGACACAACTGAGCCGGGGGTCCCAGGGTCAGCCTGGAGCCCCCTCTGTAATTTCTGCCGCCTCTTCTCTGCTTCTATCCGCTCATTTCAGCAGCCCTGTCCCCTGCACACAGGATGATAGATGCCTCACTGAATAGGCCACAGAGGGACTCTCACAGAGCCTAAGAATTATTTGATTTGAACAAATACATTCTAGCTCCTCCCTCACAGGCCCCCACAGACACAGCACGATTGACAGCTTTAAATTTAGGCTAAGACCCAAGCTCCCCATAAGCCTCCTGTAAGTTCTTTTTGGAACCCAGGCAGAATATAAATTCTGGCCAAGGAAAAATGGGGCCGACCCTAAACCCCCTCCTCTGGAACCAGGATCCAGTCCCTTTTCTCCTTGGTTCAGTTTCCTCTACTGGAACATGAGGGGTAAGCCAGATGGGCCCCAAGTTCCTTCCAGCCTTAGGGATCTAGAAATAGAAGACACTCCCACCCCCACCATCACCATCACCAGGCAGCGTTGGCTTCTAGAAAGGAAACACTGGCTCCGCCAGGAAGTGGCAGTGAGCCTGCTCCAGCAGGGACCCTTCTGAAATAGAAGTAAGGAATAGAACATCCCAGGATGTTTTTGGTGCTCATTCAGTTTCATGGGTTGAATCATGTCCCCCCAAAAGACATAACGGAGTCCTAAACCCCAGTGTCTGTGAATGAGACCTCATGTAGAAAGAGGATCTTTGCAGATGTAATCGAGTTAAGATAAGGTCATTAGGGTGAGCTCAAGTCCACAGTGACTGGTGTCCTTGCACTAAGGGAGAAGACAGAGACACAGGGGGTAGGACCATGTGATGCACCACATGATGGCAGAGGTGGAGACTGGAGTGATGCATCTATGAAGTGAGAATCATCAAGGACTGGTAGCCATCACCTCCAGAAGTTTGGAAGGCAAGGAAAGGTTCTCCCCCATGGGTTTCAGAGGGGACATCGACACCTCAATTTTGGACTTCTAGTCTTCCAAACTACGAAAGAATGAATTTTTGCTGTTTTGTACAGCTTTGTTACAGTAGCCCTAGAAAACTAATATATCTACTTAGTCAATAAATACTTAGCAGCTACTATGTGTCAGGGTTTGGCCTAGATCTCAGGATAGAGCGGTGCTCCTGTGAAATTTTCATCAGGTTATTATGCTGAGGGAATAAAAAATTTGTCCAAAAGATGTGATTAGGAGGGTAGTGTCTGTAGCCTTCCTTATTTATTTGGAATGGGATATACATGACACAAGGGCTCCCAAGATGCTCAGACTCCGACACAGAGCTTTGAACCCAGAGCTCAGTGCTTCTGTCCTGGCTGAGTCCCCACACGCCTGGGCTGGCTAAGGAGCCTGAGGTGGGTCCGGGTTAGCTGGTTAGACGGGGAAGGCCCACCATCACCTAAGTGGCAGAGCTGTGGCCAAGCTTGCAGTGTTTAGAGTCAGATGCCTCTTTCATTTATCAGCTAACTTGTCTCTCCTCTGGGACTTCTTAAACCACTTCTCTCTTTCTGCCACATAAACAGAAGAGGCAGCAAGTACTAGGCCACACATCACAGGAAGGACAAGGATGAAAGGTTCAGGAATCTCCCAAAAGCAGCTGGAAGAAGAGCACTCATGGGGGCAAGTTGAGGTGGAGGCACCCAGCAGGCACGAGTGGGTGGGATGCCCCAGGCACAGGCCCTGCCAGGGCTCTTCTGTGAATATGCTCCTTCTAGACTCCTGAAGGGCAGGGTACCGGTGTCCTGCTGTTGGCAGTCTGCCCAGATGTGCCTCAAAGAGGATTCAATTTCCAGTGGGCTCTCCGAGAGCATTTTGGCAGAGCCAACTTGGCTGTGACATTGGAAAGTCCTTCCCCATCCTGGGTCTCAGTCCTCCCATCTCCAAGAGGAGAGGGTGGGACTCAATGACTCACGAGTGCCTTCTGGAATTGAATTCCCAGGGGGGAAGAGGTAGCTCCTGGGATCCTCCCTTGCTCCATTGTTCACAGGACCTAGAGCCAAGCCGAAGTGGTCACTAGAGCAAGGGAACACTCTAGGATACTGATGTCACACCCTGAATTCAAAGTCCGAATGTGTCCCTTCTGAGTCATGTGACCTTGAGCAGGTTGCTTGACCTCACTCAACAGCAATTGTTATCTCTACGAAATAGAGAAAATGGCACCTTTGTCATCAGGATGCTTGAGAGTCAGCAAGGTTATGCATGTCACGTAAGGCAGCAAACCCAGAGGGAGCACACAGACAGCGCTTCCGTTTCTTGGTGGGAAAGGGTGCCCATTCCACAGACTTCGGGCTTCTGTGAGGTTTGTGGCTACCCTGGGGGTGCCGCCTCCACCGTCACACAACTAGCAGTTTACTGCAAATAAGCAGAGCCTGGAGAAGGAATCCCAGGTGCTGGCCCTGCCCAGAAGTGGCATGGAGAGTCACTGAGGATGAGACCATTGGCTTCAATCTCAGGTGCTCTGACCCACATCCATAGCTCCATGGGTCCAGAGGGACCACACAACCTGAATCAGGAAAGCTTTCTGGAGCTCCACTAGGAGGGCATTCAGACCCTGCTACAAACGGAAGGACTGACAGGCAGAACATCTTCCGAGTGTTTGCCAGCAAGCCTGGAAATGACAGTTTTACCCAGGAATAAATGCCTAGAAGACTAGTTGGAGCTTTACCCTGGCAAGTGGGTGCCTCCATTTGTCTGCCACAGTCAAAAAGAAGGAAGGATTCTAAGATCTGCAACCAGATCAGTCCTCAACTGGCAAAGTGACTCTGGGCTAGCAACAGCTTCACTGACCTCCATTTCTACAAGCTGCAGAATGGCAGACTCCTGCTCTGGAGATGCCAGGGCTGTCCTGAGAACCAGGTGGAGTCAGGTCATGGATGCTCATCCAAATGAGGAGAATGAGGAATCGGAAGAAATGCCCAGGAGGCTCAGGTCCTCAGGGGCTGACGTGAGGACGAGACACTGGGTGACAAGACCTGGATTTGTACCTCAGGGCTGCCCCCTCCTTGCTGCACAACACTAGAGAACACATTGATTCTCCTAAAGTTTCAGTCTCCTTATTTTCAAGAGAATAAAAAGGGCATGATAAAATGCACCCAAGAGAGGTGTCCTGAGATTAAATCTAATCTAGCTAGTGAAAATGCTTTGCTCTCCGGCTAGTCATAAATGTCTGGAGACACATGGGTGGGTGTCAGGAGGCAGGCAGGCACCCCAGCATACCCTCTACATGCCTGAGGGGCAGGGCAAGGGCATCATGAGTAGGCAAGACATAGACTTGGCTTTGTTTGTCTTCTCTGAGGAGGCGTGCCTTTTACCAGCATGGCTGCCAGGAGCAATACACAGGGAACATGGCTTTTTTGTGTGAAGTCAGACCTGCTCTCTATCCCTCAGGCTAGGCATGATTTAATAAAATCCTGTTTACCTCTGGTTGGAACTGCAGTTTTCAAGATTTCCTTGAAAACACATCCCAGATGGCCCTGGGCAGCTTACTTCCTGTGCACCGGGAACACAGTGCCGTCCCTCTTAGGCGGGCTGCTCACCATTCCAGAGAGATGGCTTCACTGACCACATGAGCTCAGGGCTCTGTGGCTCTTCTTCCCATCCTTTCCGCCCCCGTGCCATCAGCTACTGGTTCGGCAGAGCCGGGGCTGGGGGGGGGGGGGGGGGGGGGGGGGGGGGGGGGGGCGGGGCGGGCAGGGAGACTGGGGATCAAAGAGAGGCTTGGTTGAGCAGCAGTCTTTGCTTGTAGAGGAGACCGGCTGCACGGCTCTTCCCTTCACCTCCAACCCTGCAGGAACAGATGTGCAATGTGAACTACAGGCCTAGGCCCCACATGCCTGGCAGTCAGGTGCCAGCAGGCTCCACTCAGGCCACTGCCCTGGGCAGATGGAGTGCTTGTGTACTCAACCTTCCCCCAGACAAACACCTTGGGTGTGCAGCTTGCCCTCATCTCTGTGTCTACACACCTCACCTTGTGCTCCCAGGGATCAGGGCCAAGATGTGTTTATGTGGCAGGATTTCTTGGCAATCACCCTTTGATTTTACCAACACACAAGGTGAGACACAGACAAGATGAAAATGACAATTATATAGGACTCTGAAATCAGGGGTCTTTCTACTCCAGCATGAAACCTTTCAGGAATCAAAGAGATACTGTGATCTCTAATTTTGGAAATGGGGAAACTGAAGCCCAGTGATGGAAAAAGAACTACCTGAGCCTGTCAGGGACAGAATGAGGTCAGAGCAAAGGGGTTTTCCAGACCCAAACTCTATTTTCCCATTTGTCACAGATCTGGGGATGAATGAAACAGTGGATGAAGCTAAGGGCTTGGTGGTTGATGGGGTCAGGTGACCCTTCTGCACCTCTCAACTGAGTCTCAAATCCAGAGTGTTGATGCTCAGCTCCCTTCTCTCTCCTTCACTGGGGCTACACTGAGAGGGTCAGGGAGAATGAGGTCAGGCAAGAGGGCTGGTCATTGTGGACCTCTAACTCCAGCTCTGCCACCAGCACTGTGGTGCAGCCAGCACATGCAATGAGGTTTCTGCCAGGAGACCTCCCACTGCCTGGAAAGTCCTGGCCTGGCCCTGAGTCACCTTGAGGAGAATTAATGCAGATCCTGGCTGGGGGAATTCTCACAAGCCTGAGCCCACTTGCTGTAAGTCTACTCTTTTGTGTGCTAAGGGAAGACAGAGGTTGGATTGACAGAGAGGTAGCTCTCAGGGAGGAGGCCCCTTGATATCATCAGGTTCACCCTCTATGTCATGATTGGAACTTGAGATTCCAAGGTGGATACTCTCCCCTGTTCTCTGCTAGTAGAAACTGGGTTTTGTTCAGGGGCAGTGATGTGTCCAGCTACATTCCTATTCCTCATCCACTTCTGTGACCATGTGACCAAGGTTTGGTTAATAAGCTGGAAATCTCTGGGAGAACTTTCACTTTCAAGGTAAAAGTAGAGAGAAATGGCAGGTCACACCCACTCTCTTCTTCCAGCCTGGATTGCAGACTTGATGCCTGCAGTCACAGCAGCCATCCTGTAATCAAAGTGCAACACATAATAGGGAATCAACCAAAAGACTGGCAGAGAGGTCAGCCTGGGCATTGTTGAAGTATGGAAACACACTCACTTTGGTCCAGATTGGTTGTTATATGAGAACAAAACAACACAAAAACACTTTTTGTTGAAGTAACTTCAAATGAAACTTTTCATTACTTGCAGCCTAAAGTACTCTTAACTAATCGATACACAGAGATGTCAAGTGAATTAGAAAGGAGAGGAATGAGCTCGGGACCTTCTGCAGCCACAGAAGACCTGAACCCTGGCATCACCCTGAACTATCTGCATAGCCCTACTCAAGGGACTGCGTGGACCCTTCACTCAGAACTTCCTACTGACTTCTCCCCTGAGCATTCTTCTCCACCTTCAAAGCCACCTTAGATATTATTTCTCCTCTGTGAATTTCCTGACCACCACCACCCCTCCCCCACCCACCAACTCTCTACCTTGGGATATCATTGTTACCTGAGTATTGCTACAGTATTTTATGTTTACCTTTTTTTATAGCACTATTAGGGCTGGAGGGTGCTGAATAATTATAAATATCTCTCCTTCCAGTTTTGACCATCTGAGAAATAGATACAGCAGCCTGATAGCAACCATACCCCAGCAGAGCCAGGGGATCTATGGCGGTGCACAGAGAAGCCTAACTCACTTGATCAGCCAACAATAGTATGTTCGCTGTCGCCTGTCACTCACTAAGGGTCTAGACTCATTAAGGGTCCACTACATGTTAGACAGTGACAGTGCTTGTGAATATAGGAGACAGTTCCTACCCTTTGTAAAACTTGGAATTCTATAAGAAAGACAGTTTACACAGATAATTACAAAAAAAATTTAAGGATAAAAATATATCAAAAGGGCTCTTCCTAGTACCATAAGAATATATAATAGGATCCTAACCTATTTTTTGGGGCTTGTGTGTTTACTGAGGACCAATAACATACAAGTCCTCTTCCAGCCCTAAGAAAACAACAGAAAAAAACCCTGTCTTCCAGTGTCGTAGAAAGCAAGGCAGGCTGCAAGGACAGAGGAAGAAGAGAGAGCTACTTTAGATAAGATAGGAGGAGGCATTTCCCAGGAGGAGACCTACCAGAGATTCAGCTTTTTCAGCTGAGATCTGGAGAATGCACGGAGGTCAGCAAAGTGGAAAGGTGGGAGGAGGTGCTCAGGGGAAGGTGCTTCCCGTGGCCCGACTTGCTCACGTACTAGGGCACAGATGAGGGGGAGAATGTCTCTTCACAAGATTAGAGCTAAGACACGGACAGTCCTGGACACAAGACACTGGAGAAAGTGTGGAGTGTCTGGGGTGGGGTTTAAAGAGCACTGTGTGTTGGTGGGACATTTTAAGCAGGAGCAGTGTGCTGTGCTTAGTAGTTTAAACAGTAATTCTGCAGTAATGAGTTCCCGTGTATACCAAAGTCAACAGGGTGCTGGTGGGTGTGGTTCAGAGAGACACAAGGACGCTGGAGGTCAAGGGCTTCAAATCTCATCACAGCTAGTCACTGCCAAACAACCTTGACTACCAGACTGTTCTGTCAGCTTAGACGGGCAGTAGCCAGGCCTCGTTTACTTTTCTGTCCCCACACTTATGGCTCACTACCAGGGTCACCTGGGACAAGATAATCACCCTCTCGGAATTGTTTCTTCTTTTCACTCATTTGTTGATTCATTTACGCAAACATTCAATATAAATTGATTGCTTACTATGTGCCTAGCCTATGAGATTCAGCAGTGAACAAAAGGGACAGAAATTCCTGATGTCATGGAGTTTAAATTCTAGTTGCAGGTGGGAGAGGGAAGGAAAAATAAATAAATATATAAAATGTTAGTTAGATGGTGATAATATGGGGAAAAAAATGAGGGAGGTGGAGAAGCCGGAGAGAGCAGTTGGTGGGAGTAGGAGGAGCTGACGTTTTAAATAAGCTGTCCTGCTCTTTAAGATGGCAATGTGAGCCAAACACACGTGAGGGAGGGACCCACCTCAGGCTGTATGAGGAAGTGTGGCCGAGATGGAGGGAAAGGCGGAATGCAGGTAACACTGTCACTGGGAAGAGAACTGCATTCTAGGGTGCTCTCGGCAGCTGAGTGAGAGCCTGGGTCTGTGAGGGTATCACTCACAGTAGGTGCTCAATAACTGTCACATCCCCTTCCACTTTTTTTTTCTCAACTTCGTTAGCAAAATGAAACTTTTATTTTACTTAAGGGCTTTTTAAAGAATACAAGCTTTTTTCCAAGGCAGTTAAGGAAACGTAATCAATTGCATGGTGTCAAGTGACAGATGGAAAAGGAAACCAAGAAAGAACTTAGACTGGAAAGGCTCACAGGAAAACATCACCACTGGAAGGAAGCTAAACAATCACCTCTCCAAAACTCATCAAAGAGGAAGCTGAGGTCCGGGGAAGGCAGTGATCGAGGTCAGCCCAAGAATAAGCTTTATAGAAAACTTCCTTTCGTGCAGAAGTGAGCAGGTGTTCTTATGGCAAAGGGCACACATTCTCTAATGTCAAAGGGCAGGCAGAGAGGCAGGCGGATATATTCTTCAGTGACACAGAGCTGGGTTTAAATCCTGGGAAGATGAAGTGTTTGTGAGGATACGCAGCAAACAGGACTGTCACCCTTTCCTGGTGGGAATATAAAATGGTGTCACCAGCTTGGAAAAAGATCTGGCAGTTTCTTATAACTAAATATACAGCTGCCCAATAACTCGGCATTTCTACCCTTAGGTATTTACCTAGGGAAATAAAGAAACATGTCTACACAAATTCTTGTGCAAATACGTTCATAGAAGCTTTATGCATAATAGCTTCAAACTGGAAGAAACCAAATGTCCATCAACCAAAAAAAAGTATATTCATATAATGGAATAATAGTTAACAATAGAAATGGACAGTCCATACATACCCACAAAAATACAAATGAATTTAAAAAGTTATTTGAAGAAAAGAGATCGAAAGTAAGAGATGAAAGAAGCAAAAGGGAATAAAAGTGGCCCAGGAACTCTGATAGATACTCCATTTCCTTACTTCCCAGAACCTTTTGAACCCTTGCTGTGTTTCACAGGCATATTGCTTTATGAGCCCTCTCTTCCCAAGCGATCAGTCAGAACACTTACTTACCCAGCCTGCTTTGCAGCTAGCATGAGCACGTGAGGCCGCTGATCACCTGCTGGAGAGTTGGATTTGGAGCCGACCAACTGGAGGAAAGAGACTCAGCTCAGAATCTGTATGTGTTTGTTGGTGAGAGAGGAGGCTAAGAGGCCTTGGCAGTTTCTAGGAGCAGCAGTGATTGCACAGGTGCATTTGGGTGCAGAAGTAGCATGGAGTTGATAACAATGGTGGTCACAGCAAATATGAAATCCTGTTCTCTCTGGTATTTGGTTATGACAGGGCATCGGTGGCATGGCAGGCCCCTCATCAGACCATTTCTGAAGCAAGGTTCCAGGTAGTGCTTATGGAAGGTTAACCTTGAGACAGGTCTTCTATTCCTTGTAATAAGGTCCCCCGGCCCCCAAGTGTGCTCACCATGGCCCCAGGGAAGCTCTTCATTTCACTGACCGACTCCCACCTGTTTCCCCAGCAATCTGCTGTGCTGCATTATCCTTCATCTCATGCAGCGAGGACTCTCTTCTGCAACTTGCTTGTCAAAAACCTGACTCTTTTTTCTCGCATGCAGCAGCTCAATCTAGCAGAGCATTCTGTTGGCCTGACCTTCAAAACAGACCCAGCATTCAGAATCCTCACCCCCTTCAATGTTGCTGCTGCCTCCAAATCATCATTTTGTATTTGGACTTGAAAAGACAATAGGCCAATTAACTTGTCTCCCTGCTTCCATTCTGTGTGCAACCCGAATGATCCATCTAAGACCGTTAATGTCATCCCTGCACTGGAATGCCTTTGGCGAGTGTCTCATTCAGAGTAAACCCCAAAACCCTCGTGGTGGTCCACATTGATGCAAAACTCCCAAATATATGCTTAGGCAACTAAACATAATGGTATACTTTTAAAAAATGCATCATGATTGAATAGGATATTTAACCCAGGAATCCAAGAGAACCATTTATTCATGTGATTCAAGATATTGCTGATAGAAAAACCACCTTACTCAGTGCAGGAAGTTAAATACTAATTTATAATTTTTTTAAAACTACTTGCACAAAAATGAGCAGGTGAGCACATCCTTACTGTAACAAAACTGCATACTGAACATGCAGAAAAACATGATACCTAAGAGAAAGTTCCTTTCAGGTCAGGATTACAGCAAGTAGAGCTGCTATCACTACCCAGGCACATAATTCCAGGGGTTCTTGTTAACATGTAAAGCAAAGGAAAATGTGGCAAACAGAGTGGAAAGGGAAAGAACTTTGCTCCATCATTTACAGATGATACGATAATTTATGTAGAAAGCCCAAAACAATCAGCAAACTCTAAGAACTAAAGGGAAATATCAACAACTTCACCATGTACAAGACCAAAACGTCAAAAGTAATAATGGTCTTCTCTACCTCTGTTGAAAACAAAAAATATAATATAAAATATTATTTATAATAAACATAACTACAAAGTAGCAATAAACTTATTAAAGTTTCCTTTAAGCCCTGCTGATGTGGCTCGGTTGGTTGGAACGTCTTCCTGTACACCAAAAGGTTGAGGGTTAGATTCCCAGTCAGGGCACGTGCCTGGGTTGCTGGTTTGATCCCCGGTCAGGGTGTTTATGGGAGGCAACCAGTCAATGTTTCTCTCTCTCTCTCTTTTTCTTTCTCTGTCTCCTTTCCTCACTCTCTAAAATCAATAAACATTTTTTAAAATTTTTAATAAAATGTTTTTTTAGTAAATATGCAAAAACACTTATTAAGAAAATTTAAACCTAAGGAAAAAAAAATATACATAGTTCGTGATTGGAGGAACTTAACATTATAGAGACGTCAATTCTCCCCCAAATTATCCTGTGCATTCACAATAATTCTCATCAAAACCCTAAGAGTATTTTATGGACAACTTAACAAAAAGATTCCAATAATTATGCAAAAACGGTGAATCCTAACAGATAATTAAGTCACTATTGATAGGAACCCAAGTTGGGAACTTGGCTTACCAGACAGGCATCAAGACTCACTTCAAAGTCACGGTGATTAAACTAGTGGTATGGTATAGCAGAAAAAAGGCAAATATAGTAACAAAAAAATGACAAAGTCTCAAGTCCCAAGAGAACTTGGTGTTGTCAAAAACTGAGATTTTTGTGCTATTTGCAAGTTAACGAGTGAGTCTGCCACAGTTTCCTGGCTGTGGGCAGAACACATGAGAGTCCCAGGTCAAAGACCGCAACGCACACTTATGGCTTACACTGAGAGCAACAGCCAGAGCATCCGCATCTGTGCCAGTTCCCTGGGTCCCGATTCCTACAGATGGACATATAGAGGTCTAGGGGAGCCTGTACACACAATGGGTTAAGTGACAGGAGAGGAACTCCTAGCTTAGGGAACCCAAGTCTTCACAATGTACGTTGTCCCAGAAAGAGAGAGAGAGAGAGAGGGAGATTATCTGTATTATACTGGGCAAATAAACAAATTTACTTTTTGCTCTGTGCGGACACTCTGTCTCTATTTCTAAGATTGTTTACTATATAAATATCCTCAAAAAGATAATTGCAAACAAAATCTGTCACAGACTCTGATCACAAGATGTGTGGAAATGCAAGAGCCACATGAAGAATTACCTACAAACAGGTATATGGTAGAGTTAGCATCACAAATCATTGGGGAAAAGGATGAATTATGTAGTAAATTATGTTAGGAATAGTACCTTCCTGTGCAGAGAAAAATAAAGCTGAGTCTTTTACTTCATTCTCTCTATAACAATAAATTCCAGTAGTTTAAAGACTCAGGTGTGATAAATAAGACTAAAAACTAATTTTTTAAAATGTGTTTTTTTAAAAAAAACTCTGGAGTCATAAATATTTTCTCCAATAAGACTCTAAAAGCACAAACGATAAGGAAAAAAAATAGATCTGTATCCCAATTGTGTTCATCAAAGTACACCATTATAAACCTTAACAGGTACATGACAATTTGGGAGAGAGACTTGGCAAAGTCTAAAATCAGCAAATGATTAATGAGTAGATTGTTCAAGTAATTCCTATAAATCAGCAAAAAGAAAAAGAGAAAAGAAAGAAAGAAAAGAAAAGAAAAAGAAAAAGAGAAAGGAAAATAGCTAGAAAATGAGTGAAGGCTATGAATAGGCAATTCACAGGTAAACCCAAATGGCTAATAAATTTCTGACGAGATGCTCAAACCACCAAGAAAGCACAGAAATGCACATTCAGGTGGGTGCCATTTTATATCCCACCTGACTGGCGAACATTAGAAAGTTGGAAAATGTTAATCCGTAGTGCAGATGTGGGGAAAATGGGTACCCTCACACACAGTGTAGGAATTATATTGTAGCTCTTTGGGAGAGTCATGCTTGGTGAAATTAATGACTCTGAAATTCTGTTCCTGGGTACATATGTCAGAGGAAGCCTCATACATGTCCACGAAGAAACACGCTCTGTGGCTTTGCGTACTCACCTTTCTCTGCCTGGCTTACACTCACTTGCCCTAAAAGACACAACTCAAGCTTGATTCTCTGAAAGCCTTCTCCACCACTCCCATGCCTGACTCTGTGCCCTTCACCTGTGCTTCCATTGCAGGCATGGCTGCATTTTGTCTGCACATGCATCACACTGTATATGTGCAGTTGCTTTAGGTGCCATCTGCATCTTCCATTAGGCTGGGAGTTCCCTTACAGTGCTGATTACATTTTGTTCATCCTGTGTCTATAGCACCTCCTACTCCTCTTGGCACAGAGGATGCGTTCAGCTACGTGGAATGAGGAAATTCATAAAACATAGGGCCCGGATCTGGTGCCTGGTGCTTGCAAGGCAGGACTTCTTCCTAGGATTCAGACTCCACCCTCATGTCAGTTATCTCTGTTGGTCTGATGAGGACAGGGAGGACTGCTTTGACCTGGGGACTCTTGGGGACCTCAGCAGGAATTTTATGCCTCCACTCCTGGTGCATCTTTTTGCCATGGGTTGGCTAACGGACTGTGTGGTTTTGAAGGAGAAGACGTCTGCCAGGCCAGGATGTAATATGTACTCAGCACGGCTGGTGTTTGTCAGCCACAGGGCTCGCAGTCTCACTAAACTTCCAATCCTCCTGCTTCCCCTTGTGTTCAAGAATGTGAGGCCCTGGCCCCCTCTGGGCTCCAAAACTGCCTCTGGCTGGGTCCTTTGAAATCCTAACCTTTCCTCCAGCCTCTATTCCCTCAACATCACCACCTTCATCGTAAAATAAATTATGCAAGTGGAAAGGAAAAAAAAAAAAAACCCAGTGCAGAAATACCATATGTAGAACAACATCACAAAATCTCTGTAATGTCCCAAATGCTGCACTCAGGCCATTTGAAGGATACATTATCTAGATAAGTATTAACAGAAGGCCTATCACAAAAACATTGTCCAAACTACCACCTTTTATTAAGCCCCCAGGAGAACTTAAATCCAGTCCATTACTCTGATGTCTGGGACGGACCTGTGTTTGTGTCTCCCCACCCCCACCGCAGCCAAGGTAAGTGTAAGTATCCTAGAAAAGGAACATGGATTAGTCATAGGTACAACTGAGGGCCAACACGTTAATGCCAGAACCTGGGGTGAAGGGCAGCTGGGCTGCCAGCTGACACTCAGAGCAGGGCCAAGTATCAGCCACCTAGAGTTTCTAGAGAGCTGAAAAGGAAAGGAGGGAGTTCAATACTACTTTGTGGATTTATTGTCTGCCATTTTAGCCTTTCTTCAGAAACCAGAACACCCGGGGATCACTAAGACTTAAATTTTACCCCTGCTCTTCACTTGCTTTGTGACCTCAGACCATTACTTAAGCTCTCTGGCTCTTGAACTTTTCATCTGCAAAAAAGGAAGAATCCTGAGTCACTCAATGACCTTTCAGGAGAGACAGTCCTGGTCCCAGAGTGTGGGTTCCAGAGGAGGCAGACTGCCGGTTCCACAGCTCTTTCAACTTCCTTAGCTGGGTTTGGGGGTAATCAGATAACCTCTTGAAATCTCAGTTTCTTCATCTGCAAAATGGGGTTCACAGGACCAACCTCCTGTATTGTATAGGCATTAAATAAGATTTTATATGAAAAGCACTCAAAACAGTTCCCAGGGCATAATAAGTGCCCAGTAAATAATAGTAGTTATTATTGTTATCACTTAGCTTCTATGGCAGGGTGCTTCCAAAACGGTCTCCTCCTGGTATTCACACCATTGTGTAATGCCTTTCCCTGGACTGTGGGTGGGACCTTGCAAATGTCCCTTAATGAGCACACTACAGAAGTAAAAGGGCGTCACCCCAAAACTAGGTTATAAAAGACAACGTTTTCCATCCTGTGTCCTCTCTTGCTCTCCTGCTTGCCCTCTCTGAAGGAAGCAGGCTGCTATGTTGTGGGTCTCCCGATGGCAAGTTCCACGAAGCAAGAAACTGAGGGTGACCTTGAGCTGATGAGGGACTGAGCCCTCCAGTCCAAATGCCAGAGAAAAGAACTTCTCCAACAACCACCTAAGTGTGTGTGGAAGAGAGGCCTCCTCAGTCAGGCCTTGAAATGACTACAGCCCTCACCCTCACTTGCCCGCAGCCTTTGAGAGGCCCTGAACCAGAGGACTGGGTGAGGCTATGCCTAGAGTCCTGACCCACAGACCCTGGGAGATGTTTACTGGTTTTTGTTTTAATATGTTTATTGCTTTAAGCCACTAAGTTTTGGTGTAATTGGTTACACAGCAATGGGCAACAAATGAATACAGGCTTCTTTTGTCTCCAATACACAGTCTTCCTGAGTTAATTCTAAAACTCAGCTTATTTCTAAGATAACTGGGGACACTTGGTGAGAACTGTAGTGTATCGAAAAGGGAGCATTTTGGGATCTCCTACCACATGCAAAGTACTCCCACGTTCTCCAGGTGAAGCACCTAGAGGCAAGGACACGTCTTCACCCTTGGAGATGGTAGAAATACTGTGTAACTGTACAATATCTATCTTATCTGGACAGTGTAAACACTATATAACTATACAATACAACTCTATAATATCTATTGTATCTACACTGTGGAAATACTCTAAACTCTATAGAATCTGTTGTTTCTACGTGGTGATAATATTGATACCACCTAACTCTATTTTCATTTCGACAGCTTGAAATTAGCTATGGTTAGAGTAGGATACCGTGGAAATCAGCAGATACCACAAATCAAGGCTTTTTGGGGTTTTGTTGAAATTATGTTAACATTTACCAGCACACAACTAAAATTAACCCTTAGAGGTCATTATTCTAAGAATTCCAGGGACACTCAAAAAACAAGATCTTTCCTACTTGGGGAAGACAGAAGGCTTGAGATGTGGGCTGCAGGTAAGAAGCTTTCTCAATGTCCCTTCTCGCTCTGTATTCCACTGCACTGCAAAAATCTCAGAACTCAATTGCCATCAAGAACTGTCCTTGGAATAACATGAATCTGAGTTTGAATTCAGGCTCTGACTCTCCATAGGTGACTGCCCTTAAATAATCTAACTTCTCCTGGTTTCCTCATCAATGCAGCAAAAGTGTTACCCACCTCCCAGGGTTATTAAAGACCAACTGCATGTGCAAGTACCTAGCACCATGCCTGGCACACAGTAGGTATTCCACACACACTCTTAGGAACCTATTTCTATTTTTTCCCACTGCAAGAGAGAACTGGATTTGGGGTCAGGGACGGGAAGGTGTGATGCCTGTGTCCAGCAAGTCAATGTCAATGTCTGCATCTTGCGTTGTCTACTCTTTGAGCTCATGCTCTATCCCAGTGTTGGGAGGCCACATGAAATGAGGCTGCAAGAGCTTTTGTTGAGCTGCAAGGCTGTGGCACATGTGAGGCATCACCATTCTGATCTTTATTGTCATTGTCACCATGAAGGGTGATAAGGATACGATCAGCCTCATCTTTGAGTGCACCAGACACTCAATCCTTAGCAGGTAATGAAGACAAAAATAAGGTCTCATCTTCTTAGCTCATTGGTAGAGCCTTCGGGTGTACCCCATTGTTCGAAACACAGTAGATGCTCAATAAGTAGTTTTTCGGTGAATGAGCATCTAGAAGGCTGTTTGAGCTGGAGATTTTAGGCAACGTGATATCTGAACAATTCATGCATGCCCATTTTTTAGATGAGAAAGTCCAAGTCTTACCATCCCTCAACAAATGCATCTGATTAACTCCCAGGCCAAGTCATTCTCTCCAGAACCACATCTTGTTCCAATCTCCAAGGAGAAAGCCACTGGGTCTGGGGTTTCTCTTAGCCATCAGATTCTGGTCAAATTTCAGACTTCAGAATAATGAGGCATGCTTCAAACTCAGGAGGAAAGAGAAAACGTTCAGTCTGGTTTCAGATTTTTTTCCTTTATTTTAGTTTGATTTTTTAACATTGAGGAAGCACCAAGATGGTTGGAAGAATGATGCCTTACAAAAAGGATCTGGGGGCACACGGGAGAGTGGGGTGAGGAGTCTTACAAAGCTGAAAACCTGCTGGTCCTTGTTAAAGAGAACAGAACAGCATTCTCCCCTCCCCCAGAGCTCTTGGGTTTGACCCTCCTCCTCCAGATCCCTGGTTTTATTTTATAATCTAACTCGGCTGCAAACTCCCTAGCTATGCGGCTGACTTTTTACAGCCATGACTGGGGAATGACTTCATCTCGGTGAATTTATGGGTCACGGCAGAGGATGGAGCAGAGGAACTTTAAGGGGGAAATCACAGCCAATCCACCCCCTGCTCCACTGTGATGATTTTTCCAGTCGTGGCTTTACAAAGCCAGCCCTTGCCCTGCCTGGGGTATGAGCAGTGGTGTTGGGCCAGAATCCTCTGCCGCCACCTGGCTTGTTCTGTGAACTCTCAACAGGACTAGGTGCTGGGGCTGGATGAACATGTGCGAAAACATTAGGTGGGGGCACCAAGGGGCCCTCTGACGGACTGGGCATGGCTGAGGTAGGGATGACAGTTTGGAAGATGGCAGTTGCTTTAGGCATGACTTGTCAGCACCGTGTGCCCTTAGCTAGGGTCCCTCATCTGGTGAACCCAGTCCTGTGACTCCAGAGGTTCTAACTTTGCTGTCCTTCAGATGCAATACCAATGCCTAGGACTGGCATATTGCAGGTGCCAACCTGCCATCTGATCTTTTTCACAGCCACCTTATAAAATGAGGCTCCTAGGACGGCCCTGCAGTCTGGCCTCTGTGCCTTCCCATCTGCTGTTTCCTATGCCTGGGGACCCTCCCTCCTCCTGACCTCTTGAGAAAGAGCAAGGCTCTGCATCTATTTTACCCCAATTTTCCCCTCCCTTCTGCAGTTAGTGCCCAGCACAGAGCTGGCGCTCAAAAAACCTCATCACAAGCAAGTCAACAGCCAATCCTGAGATTCAAATGTTTACAGAACAAAAGCTCCTCCACCTGATTGAGTCCCTGGCAGGGCTGGGACTAGGGTGAGGCAATGAGGTGTGTGGGGCATAGCGTTTAAGAAGGCCCTCACTCTCTGGGTTGTGCCAGTGGAGGACTGGCACCTGAGAGTAAGTGCCTTGTTAGATTTTGTGCCTCTCTCACCTGGCCCTAGTCCCAGCCCTGGCCACTAGAATGTCATCTAAAATAAAACTTGAGTCTTACACCCTCTAGCTCATGAACTTTGACTCTGTTGTAGGTGGTGTGGGACTATGGAAGACTTTGGGCTCAGGAAGGCCAAGCTCAAAGCTCTGCCTATTTGCTCTAGGATTTGGGCACCATGCTTAATTCTTCTGAGCTGCAGTTTCCTCTACCATCCACTGGCAAAGAAACCACCCTTCCCTTCCCAGCAAGGATAAAGGACTGAACATGCCTGGTATGGAGTCTGACAGGTGGAAGCAGGTGAGAGAAGAACCTGAAAAGTCTCTAAAGCTGAATGTGGCCCTTGACTCATTCTAACAACTTATTGTGAGCCAGATCCTGTGATTGGGAGCAAAAACCTTGAGACATTCACACACAAGGAGGTCAGGCAGAGAGGCAGAGCTTTAACTCTCTCCCTCATGATGGGGCTACAGTAAAGAGACAATGTGTGTACAGTCAGAAGAAAGAAAGAGAGAGAGGATGCTGGAGCCCAGGTGTGAGAGGAGGGGTATTGTTCTAAAAGGGTTTTATCCTGCTCGAGTGACTGCTGAGCTGATTGTTGAACTTTAAGGGGGAGGTGTGCAGATGAACAAGGAGAAAAAGAGTATCCCACACAGGAAACCAACATATGCAAAAGAATGGAGACCCCACAAACTTTGCTGACCTGGAGGGACAGTGAGCATGTAAGTTAGCTGGAAGGAGAGATAGTTGTGAAGAAGGATGGAGGTGAGTGCCTAGGAGACACATGAAGGTGCAGCTGGTACATCAGGTAAAGGACTGTGCCGCTTCCTTCTTCAAAAACTACACTCGTGCAGCTGATGTATATAAATGTGGGTGTCTGAGCACATGGTGGCAAGATTGTTTGGGACAGTAAAGGGAGTCCGACTGTGTAAAAATGTGGCAGGAGAGATACGGGTTATACGTTGGAGAGCTGGGCTTTGCTTGGCTTGGGTGGAAACTTGCTCAGTGGGCCCAATGAGACTAAGGACCTCAGGCTCACTCTGAGGGGATTAGAGTAGGACTTTCCTCCATGCCCCTGTCCTTAGAGGTGCAGCTCAGCTTTGTGGTCAGAGCCTGAGCCTTCTCTTGGGGGTGGGATTCAAGTCCAGAGCTCCATTCGGTGCTGTGTGCCTGAGCCTTTGGGGGCTCTGATTACTTTGCCATGTTTTCCCTCACCCTTCTCCTGCTTCCTACCATGGTGCCTGCTAGTTAGCATCTGCCCACAGAGAGACTCACCCCACAGGCAGCCCCTTTGCCTGTCTGGAAACTGTGGGCCCACTCCCCTGCCCACGTGTCCCGGGATCACGCCCCCCGCTCTCACAGCGCCTCGCATGCCTTCTCCGCCCTTCTTATCCCTTTGGAACAATCATTTCGAGGAAAGCAGGCTGCTTTCCTCCTTCAGCCCTGTGGAGATCTGGGCGCTCGCTGCCCCTGGTGCATTGGGTCACTCTTCCTCCCCTTCTTGCCTGCTGCCAGGGAAATTGGAATCAGACTCTAACCCACAACGAGATTAATGTTCTAAAGACAAGCATGCACCTCAGAGTAGAGTTGAGGCTGCTGCTCTTTGATAATCTATTCAACTCATTTGGTGCCACTGTTAATAGACAGCTGTGTATTCTGTGATGATTGCAATGTACATTAATCAAAGATACGTTATGCTGAGAGTTGAAAATAACACTTCCCTTTCTTCCCCTTTGCAGGGAAAAATGCTCCCCTATTCAACAATAAGGAGAAAGGTATTTAGATCTGCAGAAAACAAGCAATGAGCCTCTTTTGGAGAGCTAATTCTAAAAACTGAGAAATTATCATTGACATGGCTGGTGCTCAGAAAAAAATAAGGCAGGGGACCAAGTGTGACCTGGTTCAGAACTTAGTATTTGTAACTTGCATCAGAATCTCTAGAAAGACTCTGAGGCCCCACAACCATAAGAGATTCCGGGACCAATGAACTTCAAGGTTCATGTCAGTGTTGCCAGAGGGTCTCTAGCCACACTGCCAGCAAAGGCCAACCGGACACTTTGCCATTTACTGGTAGTATTCAAATGAAATGCACCAAGGATTGATTCTCCCTACTCCCCACGCAAGCCGGAGGCCTTTTACAACGACAAGCAAACCTGAGCCAGGAGGGAGGAGCCAGGGCTCGCTGGGAGCAGCCCTCAGCACTTGGCCTCACGGGGCTTGATTTCTGAAATTATTCTCTGCCAGCCTGGCCTCCAAGCACAGAATAATTTCAGTTTTCCGAGCATCAGTGTTGTCCTCTTAGCAATGAGAATAACAGTGTTTACTAATCAAGGTCATGGCAGGGATTAAACCAACCATGGGTGTACAGTGCTCCATCGAGCACAGTGTGCCACATGAGCATGTAGCACAGTTTCCACAAGGCAGCTGGCTCTGAGAGGTGGCGACGCAGGCACCAGGCCTGACCTCAGTGCCTGCAGTCAGAGGTCCAGGTTTGGATATTGACTCTGCCACTTGTTAGCGCTGGGGCCATGAGCCAGTTATTTAACTTTTTATATTTAGACTGTGATAATAGTGGTACCAACCTCTAAGGTCATTGTGTCTTAGGACCATTAAATGAGCTACTCTATGTAAACCAGTTGGATGGCACCTGGGCCTAATGAATAGTATTATGTGTTTGCTACCGCCACTGTTTAATAGCTGCAGTGAAATGATAATAATAACGAAACCTGGTGTCATAAAGTCATTTTTTAAGAGCAGAAACCACACCTGTCTGGTTCACTCCTCTAACCCCAAGACTTAGTGTGCTTTTGAACATAGGAGCTCATAAAAATTCTTGAGTAAGTGAGCATCAGATGTGACTCAAAACTTCACAGCAGCCAGGGCAAAAGGGAAACATCTTGAGGGAGTCATATAGGTCTCACCTACTGAGAAAGGGAAAAAGAACACACTTCTTCATCAGTGGATGCAAACTTTTTCTTAGTACCAATTTTTACAGAGAATGTTATGCGTGGGTTTTGGATTGAAGAACACCACACACTAATGGGTCATGGCTTCAATAATGGTTAATCAGAAGAGGGAGAAATCTTCATCTGACCTTGCTTGAGAGCTGGACCTTAACATTCATGTATACTCACAGCAAGACCTGAGTAAATAAGGTCAGGAGAGTTGGCTTCTTTGGCTATCTTCTTAATGTAAGAACCAAACTTACCATCCTTGGAGTGGAGATTCATAATCTATTTTAGAGTCTGATGACCTCTTTGAAGAACCTTAAAAAAAACTAAAGACCCTCTTCCTAGCAAAATATATCTGCACCCAACATTCTGCACACACGGGTCTCTGAAATCTCAGGTATCAGTCTATTAACACTCTAGGTATCTATGAACTGTAGACTAAAAACCACTCAGAAAAGTGGTTGGAGAGACTGCCCTACAGATACCATGTGTGAAAACAGCCTTTCACCTGTGGAGTGGTCAGAAGGGCACACATTGTTCTCCATTGATTCAGCTGGGCTCAGTGCCAAGAGCTGGCTCCGGGCTGAGTTCCTTGGCCAGAGCCTGCCGTGTGGATAGCTTCTACTGCTGATTGAAGGTCAATCCAAATGGTTTAGATCTAAATGGGGAAGAAGTTTAGCCTGCTCCCTTTCCACCACCTTCTCAGGGAGTCAGGTCAGAGGTGTAACCACCTGATATTATTGACATTCTGGGCGATGGGTGGTTCTTGTGAGCTGTAAGCACCAGGAGGCAAAGCGAAGCTTCTCCCAGAGCAGGAGAACCTCACTGTCTTGGTTCTCCGCCATGCACAGATGTGCCCTGGAGGAACTGGGCCTCTCCAACAGCAGTGGTTTCTGGTATCCAAGCCAGAGAAGGGGTTGAAGCTGCTTCAAGGTCCCTGGGTGGATTTTAATGATAAGTGAATCGCTAACTCTCTCTGTGGAGGTAAGGCCTGCACTTTTCAAAAATGAAGACCTGTTTGGATGTGGTACAAATTTCCTGCCACTCTTTTTGACCAAAATTAGATAGTGTAAGAATGTTGCTTTTGATCCTTTCTGGAACACTGGGGGATACTGGCAACAAGCTAAGAAGTGTCCACATAAACTCTCAGAATACCTTTCTGATCACATCACTGCCCTTCTCCCCCACATATACACACATGCTCATCCTGTGCTGCAACTACAAGCACCCCCTGGCTGCCACCTCACACCTTTGAACGGAATGCAGCTCCCATTCATGCTAGTGTGCCTTCCCCTTTCTCAAATAGATGACATCCTTTTCACCCTTCAATACTCTTCTCAGATATGACCTGCTCCGGGAAGCTGCTGGGGGCACCCCTCTCTGGGACTCCCACAGCACACCCTACATCTGCTCACCAAAGAGGATCACATTGCTCCATTGAGGTGGTTCATTAGAGGGGACAAACGAAAGCCCCTCTGAGGGTTCATCCTGAGGACTGTGTATGTTCCCACATATAAGGTACCCAGGGCAAGTCCTCCACAGATCCCAGCAGCAACACTAATTATGATCTTGGTTGATTAAAATTCCCCAAGCACATCCACATCCTTTATCTTACTTAATCATCACCTGAGTTCTTGAGAATGACATTTGTGTGATATTGAAGCCTCGTCACCTAAAGGGGAATAACTTGTCCAAGGTCAAAGGGAAGAGAGGTGGCCGAATCAAGGCTCCCCGTCTGGATGGCTGTTCGCACAGCTCCTCATCTGTTACCCCAGCACCTAGTCTCGGACACGGCGGACCCCGGAGAAGGACTGGATGGAAAGGGGCAGGTTCCTAGGAGGAAGCATTTGCATTTCCAACTGCCTACATTTTACTCAAGCAAGACTTTGTGACAGCCTCTTTAACACCCTCCCCCGCCCCCCGCCAAATATATTACAAACAGTGTTGCTGCTGTGAATCTCAAATGAGTACATAATGATCAGCCCTACCGTGAAGGTGTGACTGGGCCCACCAGCGAGTGACAATGTTACGAAATTAATCCCCTAAGAGTAGGCATCCCCATCCAACTTGAGGGCCTGGAGACAGTGGAGCCAATGGAAGGACTCTGGGAAATGCTCCAGCAGAACAGGGACACTGCCAAGCTTGCCACAGACGCAGCTGCTGCTGTACAGAAGGAATGGACGCAGCAGAGAGAGGACCACTCAGACTTCGGTTCCTGTAAATGAATCCCAATCTCATTTCCAAAAGCCAGAGTGCACCTCCCGGGCTACTGACAGGGGTCTTCGCCCTGCTGAGAGGCTGCTAGGTTTCTTTAGGAGCCTGAGAAGATTGATTTTGGCATCAGTGTCTGGAGGAATGGGAACTAGGCTTTGGGTTGGAGGGTTAATGTTTGTCTATCCACCTATATTGGGTTCAACGTGGAATTCTTTATTATATGCCACCTTGGTTGATATTTAATGAGGCATGAGCTGAATCTGGGAAGCAAGTTAAACAACCTCTAACAGTCTGGCCTCTATTTAAGGACTGGAGTGGGATAAAACTAAACATAACATTGCAATGCCTTACACGTATAAGGAGCTTTCAAACCTGCAAACCATTTTCATATCCATGCTCCCTTTGATTCTTAAGCAACCATGTGTGTGAATCAGGGCATGCATTTAACACATTGAAAGAATGAGGAAGCTAAGGTGCAGAAAGGGTACATGGTTTACTGAAGATCACAGACCAACTGGAAGAACTAACAGAATTTTCACATCCAGGACTGTCTTTGCAAATCAGCCTTCCTCCAAAGGTCGGTCCAGGGATAAACGACGTCAAGAGTAAAGCAGGAGCAGGACAATCACAGGGATGTGCATGCAGCCTAGACAGGCCTCAGTACACGGGAGTGTCGGGGGGTGGGTGCCACACAGGCTGTGTGTAGATGAGTGCTCTTCAGTCTCCTGGTACTGGTGAGTGGACTACTGCCTTCTCTCAGTGCCTGGACTCCCTTCCCAGCCTAGAGCCTGGGTCAGGTTGGGGCCGCCGACTGATTTCTGTCCCCTAGAGAAGTCTGCATCTGAGAGAAAATGTCTGCAGCCCTCTCGCAGAGGTCAGAATTTGCTAATGACCTCACAGTGCACCACCAATTATCTTTTATACATGTACAATGCACACTCAGTAGTTTTCCAAATATTCACATGTATACTCTTTCTGGGGCTGCACAATTACCTTGTGCAGACAGCAGGGTAGAGGCTGTGATCCCCACTGGGGCAAGAGACTTGGCCAGTCTCAAAGCCTATCACAGGTAATTGGGGCATAAACAACCAGGTCTCTTCCAGCATTCGTGGCCAGTCACGGTTTGGGTTGACCAGTTGCCTCCCTGACTGACCCTCTATGCAGCAAGCATTACTCCTGAACATAACTAACCCCCACTGATCACCAGGAGAGAAAACAGACGCTGATAATAAGGTTTTCTGCGTTGCTGATACGACATGTGCCGTATCTCCCAGTCCTCCCACTAACTCCCCTTCCCAGGGGCCTGACAGGCTGCACACACACACACACTATAGCAGAGGGCCAGCAGCAGGTCTGGAGGGAAGTCTCCTGCATCTGAACAGGCATGCATCTCCACCTCGAACCATCTTCCACATCACTCTTCTGTAACAACCTCGCTAGAGTGTGCTGTTTAGGCCAGAGGACCAAAGAAAGACACGCTATTTCCTTCCCCTTGAAGCTGAGATGGATATGTCTGCCGCACATCACCCTATCTGACGTCCCTGCATCACTGTGGGCTGGAAAACAGGTACAGGAACAGAGAGTGGATGGCGACTGGGCTTACTTTGTGCTGACACTGGTGTCCATGAGAGCAAAGTGGCTTCTCTATGGGACAAGAGAGGAAAGGAGGACTTTCCCCACAAGGTCCTAATTGTTAACACAGTGACACTATACACTAGGAAACACGGCCAGTGACTGCCATGGGCTGCAGCCCCTCATCAAAGCACCCTTCCCCACCCACCGCCATTCTTTCTCCTTCACCACTCCTGAGAAGCTCTTAGGAGAAAGTGGGTAAGTTCCCCTCTCTGAGAGCTGAGACCCCAAGAATACAATTAAACACAGACCAGCCTTCTAGAGAATCTAAGGCTTCCCAGGACAGGAGTAAGTCTGCTTAGCTGAGTCCAAAGGCATACCACGTACTCAGTTTAAAGAATGTCAGGTAATTGCTCCTGGCAGGTAGAGCCTATTGACTTGTCTTTCCTGTTTACCACATCTGGGTTTAGAAAAATAACAGCCAGATGTTCAGCAAGCCGTTTTCTTCATTCTTTATAAAGTAAAACTGAGTGCTGTGGGCAAATGTGAATTTGTGTGTGTTTAAAAGCTTATGTTGTTGGTTACATAAATGTTTAAAAGATGTTCTATGTGATTACACCAAGGACCCTAAATACAGCCTCCAGTGTTAAAGGGTGGAACACAAGACTTACTCACCTCCCAGCACTCTCCTCTCCCCTCCCCTCTGCCTTCTATCTTGGACCCCGTATTTTCTCCAGCTCTCTTTCCAAGCTGCATTATGTTGAAATCTTTTCAACAAACATACTAGTGGGGTTTCAGTCTCAGCTCAGCCACCAAACAGTTGGGTGACCTTGGAAAAGTCATTGACCACCATCACTCTCCTTCATCTCCAAGGTGAAAGCAAAAGGCTGCTCATCGCGCTGCCTGTCCATCCGGGTTATTCAAAGGTGAGTGTACCTGAAAGGTCTACTCACTAAAAGACCCCGTACATTGATTCAGTGGTTCAACAAACATATATTAAGCACTTGTCTGTGCTGGGCATTATTGTAAGATAAAAAGGACAATGCTAAGCCATTGGCATTATGAGAAAAATTGTCAATTGCTCTTTCCAGAAATAAGGGTTCCCTGGGAATGTCATTTCCTCCTAACACCCCAAAATGTTTTTTAAGTTTCCACAGGGCAAAGTTCTTGAGGGCTGGAGGAGTATAGGCAGGAGTCACAGATAGCAGGAAGTCACCTGCTTTCTCTTCCAGTCTTACTTCATGACAGCTTTCTTCTCTCTGACTGCATGCCAGCTGTCCCATGCTCTACCACCTCCTCTGGGCATCATGCTCCCTTGTGCTTTTATCTTGGTCTCTCAGTGCCAGCTGTTTTCTCTGCTCAGCACCCTCTTCCCTCATTTGATGCCTGTTCCTCTTCAAATCTCAGCAAGTTGTCAGCTTGTACGTCAGCTGCTCTATATAGTCCTTCTCTAGTGGGTAAAAGCACCTGATTGCAGCTACTTACACATTGGGAGAGTAGGAGCCTTGTCTGGCCTGCTTGCCTCTATTTACGGTAGGTCTTGGGTGCATCCTTTTGTGGACTGACACCTGGTGGTTGATCTAAAAGTCCCTTAGTATATGCAGAATGTTGCTTTCATTTTGGAGAAAGAGTTTCGCATGCAGAGCACAGAGCAGGTAGGGCTGCGGGACTGGGAGCCCAGCCTCAGGGAGAGACTCACATCCTTAGATCAGACAAGGGCCTGCATCACCCGCCTGAGCACAATCCTTGAACTTGGGCTGAACCCTGTTCAGGAGCATCATCCTGGGAAAAGAAACTGCATTTGCATCGATTCTCTGCACAGCCATTCTCTTAAGGGCCATACATTGTTCCTTCTTGACATAGGGCCTGGGGAGCAGCGGCCTCCCCCATCCTTGCTCTCTATGTAAATACAGGCTCCTTGAAGGATATTTATTGGCCTGCAAAAAAGATGCAGGGGAATTTTGCTCTCTAGGTGAGTGATAAAAAAGAACAGTGAACGGGTATGTTCGCCAGCTTATTTACCACAAATTTCTTATTTATGGCCTCATAACCTTCTGACAGCCTGGTACTCTCCTCCCTACCTGGTCTTCTTCCCAGACGGAGAAAGTGCTGAGCTGAGGACTATTTGTCCAAGGTTCCCTCTCTGCTTCTAGTTTCGACAGCTGGAGCCGGACCCATTGATCTCCCTGTGACTGTGTGGATGGTGATGAGGTCTGCGGAATGAATCCCTGGCTGCAAAGCATGTTGGGCTTATTATGGCCTTGCACCTGGTGATTGAGTCCAGCCCATATTTCCACTCTACAGGCATTCATTGAACACCTATTGTGACCAGCACAATGGATGAAGCCAAGAATGGAAAGGACAATAAGGCTCTATGTCCCTCCCTTAGGCTTATTTCTCCAGCTTTCTACCCAGTATGGAGCAGCTCCCAGCCAGTCATTATGTTGGATGCCTTGAATATATACATCCTCTTAGCAATCCTATGACAATACAACACGTCCCCAAAACAAACTTTTCATAGACTTCCAAGGCTATTTTTTCTACACCCCTCAGTGACATTACAGACCCCCTCACTGGGTGTTCTCCTAGGGCCCTCCCACAACAGGCAGTCCAGGTGCTGATGATGGTGTCTCCTTCCCACTTGTCCTCCCATCCCCTGGACTCCATGTCTGCATCACCCCCACCCACCCCGCCACTTCAGCTCCCATCATGCCAGGCTGCCATTGCTGCTGCACAGCTCTCCTGGCCTCAGGTGCTCAGCTCCTGATTGATTCTTCCCTCTGGGTTCCTGAGTGGTCTTTCCAAAGCACACACTGATCATGTCACTCCTCTGCTGAAGTCCTTAAATGAGTCTCTGTTACCCCAGAACAACATCCAAACTCTTGGGTAAATCAGAGCAAATTTCTGGGGAGCAGGTCCATCTTTGGTGTCATTTGTCACCAGTCCCTAAGCTCTAGGCCTACTAAATCATGTGTGGCTCTCTGCCCCCACCGTGCTTCCCCTCTCTTCATCCATGCTGTGCTGGGCCTTCCTTCTGAACGCCCCCCTGTTATCCTCCCCCCAGCCCAGCTGCCTTCAACTCAGACTCAGGGCTCATTCTCAATGTCACAGTCTTCAGAATGCTTCCCAGGCAACCTTCCTGCACATGGTCAAGTGTGCATTTTAGTTTCCTGGGGCTGTTGTAACAAAGTACCATAGACCGGGTGGCTTAAAACTGCAGAAATGTACTCTTTCACACTTCTAAACAAGTCCAAAACCAAGACGTGGACAGATTTGGCTCCTTCTATAGTCCATGAGGGGGAATCCATCCCATGCTTCTCTCTGAGTTTCTGGTGGCTGCCAGCATTCCAGGGTATTCCTTGGCTTACAGATACGTCACTCTAGTTTCTGCCCCAGTCATTCCACGGCCTTCTACTCTGTGTCTGTGTCTTCTCTCAGTTTACCTCCTATAAGGACACGTGTCATTGGATTTAGGACCTATCCAGATAATCCAAGATAATCTCATTTTAAGATCTTTATGTTAATTATATGCAAAGACCCTTTTTTCCAAATAAGGTTGCACTCAGTACAGGGGTTAGGATCTGAGTATGTCCTTTTGGGGCCCACTCTTCAGCCCACTTCAGTCCCCTAAGCAAGACTCCTCCTGGACTTCGCCTTGCTGGGAGTGGAGTCTGTGGCTTAGTGTCCCAGGCAGATGTACACTCTCTTATAGACAGAGATGTTCATTTCTGTATTCCCAGCATCAGCTCTAGGTCTGGCCCACAGACACACATGAATAATGAGTGGGTAAATGGATGAATTGGGTGTTGTGTTCCATTGTCTTGATGAGGGGAAGAAGATGAGCCTAAGGCCGTGGGACAAATTATGGCAGAGCCAGGAATATGTCACCAGGACCTTGATCTGGGACTCTTTCCTCAGCACTAACTCTCCTGCCCTAGCTGGAACCAGAGCCATCCCCAGAAATGTCTCTCTTCCACATCACCAAGAATATGAGAAAGATCTTCATATCCCCATCCTGTCAACAGGCTTCCTTCCAGCTCCCTGCCCCTTTGATCTCCCCCCTCCCCACTCCACATGCCCACTCCTTCCAAATCAGAAACACATGTTTTGTTTGACCTTTGTTGTCTGTGACTCCCCCCCCCCCACCAAAGTGGTGGATTTCCTAAAGGCCTTAGGACCCCTGCTGCTCCAGGGTTCTGCATGCAGAGGTCCATGCTGTGCTGAGGCTAGGAAGCTGGGAGGCCAGCCTTGCACGGGAGGCCCATGTCTCCACTGGCTGTAGCTCCTGAAGGACAGGAGATCTCACAGGGGCTGAATCTCCACCATGTGCCTCTCAATCCCCAACTGAGGAGCATTCGTCACTGCACATGAACTCCGAGGGCAGGGACGGTGAACAGCCTTTCACAAATGGAGAGCCTGGGATATAGAAATGCAAGCAAAGATAGGAAGAGGTGGATCTGAGAGGCCTGGTCACATACCTGCCACCATGCCCCTCTACTGAACCACCACCACCCAGAGGCCCCTCTAATTAAGAAGAAGCAGGTCTATTCATGGGACACCTGGCTAGGCTGTCAGCTCAGACATCACCCCAAGGGTAGAAGAGTTGCCTCCCAATCACACACACTTTGTGACACACGATGGTCCAAGAAAGTCTCCCATCTGCTCTGTGGGCTTTATAAAAGTTGCATGTGGGACAATGAGAGCCTGGCCCTCTCCAGCGCCCTGCTCAGTGGCAAGGTTTTCCCTGGCTGGCTGGAAACTGTCTCTCTGGGGCTCTATGGAGGACCTCCCCTTCCCTGGAGCTTCCTGCAGGTAGGTCAGCAGGGAAGCAAATGAGAAGTATTCTGAGCAGCTTCACTCCCTCTCAGACTGACCACATGCCTCTGTGGGGTGCGGGGGGTCCTCGACCTCTCTCAACAGTTTCCTTAGTGGGAAAAATTGGATAAATAACACCTACTTCACTAGAGTGTTATGAAAAGTGAATGATGTATGTAAACCTGTGGGTCCCACTGTGTGTCACAAGGGACAAGCAGAGCTGACTGCTGGAGGTACTCAGCATGCATTATCTCAGTCAGTCCTCTGGCAACCTTCTGAGGAGGTGCTTTGCTATCACCCCATTTTATAGGGGATGAAACAGAGAAACAGAGAGGTTCAGGACTTGCCCAAGAGTGCACAGCCCTTAAGGAGTAAGGCAGTAACCAAATTGCATCCTTCCTCCTTACCTGGAGTACATTGCTTTTCTTTTAACCAGGTACTTCATGCTGTCTTACTTGAGCACAAACCATTTATCAAGTGCACAGTGTGGGGCAAGCACAAAGAATGAAAAGGCGCACCTGACATGGCTGCATATTCCCCTCACAGTCTGGAGCATGGCCACAACAGGTAATTACGAGAGAGAGAGGTGAGGGAACAGGGAGGGAGATCTCAGTGTTGGGGGTCTGTATGTGGGGGTGGGTAGCAGTGAGAGAAGGGTCATCTGAGAAGGAAAGAATCAGAACAGGTGAGACAGATTTGGGGAAGAAATTTGGGATCTTCCATGCAGAGGTCCTTGAATAAGCAAAAAAACTGAGTGCACAGAAGGATGAGGAGCTTGGTGGGCCCTGAATACTGAGTGCCAGGCAGGGAGTAAAGATGATATGGATGGAGAAGCAGGCAGGCACCAGGCTGTGGAGCAGCTGCAGGATAGGTGTGGGAGTGCAGACCATGCACTGCAAGGAAGAGGGAACTGCAGAAAGGTTTTAAGCAGAAAGAGATGCAGTCAAATTTGTGTTTCCAAAGGACTATTCTGGCAATTTTTTCCTATGGGTCAGGGACTGGCCCGGGTCAGGGAAATGAGAGGTGGTGAGGGCCTGAATGGGAAATTTGGGAGCAGTGAGAGAAATGGAGGAATAAACTTGGAGATTACTTAGGAGGTAAAAGCAGCAGGAATTACAGGATGAGAAGAGGGAAGTACAGGAGATGGGTGAGTCTAGGGTATTGTCCACGTTCCTTGCTGGGGGTCCTGGCTGAGAGTTATGAGCTGGGACCCAAGGAGAGCTGCTGATCTGGGCAATCAGGTGATGGGTTTCTGACTCACGAATGCTGGAGGCCTGTGGGCTGCCCAAGGTTGGGGGTGTCTGGGGAGCTGGTTCCAGGGACCATTGCTCAGGAGAGAGGAGTTGGCTGGGACTGTGGACTGGGGGCTCACCAGTTTTTTGATGGAGGCTGACCTCTTGGGAGTGTAGTAGAGCAACAAGAGAAGCCAAAGGAAAAACCCTGGAGAAATACTAACTTAAAAAATTGTTCTTTTCAATTACAGTTGACATTTAATATTATATTAGTTTCAGGTGTAAAGCATAGTAGTTAGACGTTAATATAACTTATGAGGTGATCCCCTGAAAAGTCTAATACCCACCTGATACCATACATACTTACTACAATATTATTGACTATATTCCCTATGCTGTACTCTACATTCTCAGAACTGTACTGTAACAGTAACTTTTAAGAGGAAAACCATGGCAGGATAATCCAGGAAGGGGGTTAGACTAGCCAAGAGAGAGAAGGGGAAAGAGTTCCAGCATGAGACAAAGGTCAACAGGTCAAATTTTGCAGATTAAGTACTGCCAGATATGCACTAAGAAATGTCCACTGGACTTGGCACTTCAGGGTCACTGGACTATGGCTGAGAATGGAGTTCCTGGAGTTTGGGACCAGATGTCAGAGCAAGGGAGACAGCAGATATGGGAGGCAGGAAGGTGGAGACCCACACTGCAAGTTTTTTTTCCAACATTGAGGGAGGATGGAAAAGAGTAGCATCTAAAGAGGAACATGAGGGCAAAAAAGGGTTGTTTTTCTCAGAATGGAGCAAATGTAGGCATGTTCATTGGGTTCATATCAGAGATGCACTGACTCTGTAAGATGGGTAAGCAATCATTGACAAGGCCTGGAGGACACAGCAGGCCAGACTCCAAGGGGACGTCTCTCCTCATACAGCATTGCCTTGGAGGAGAATCTGCCTGGCCATTCTCTTCACTCTGGAACCCCTTCACATATATGAATGCAAAGATGAGTAATACAGACTCTTCCTCCATAAGGAACTTAAAATCTAGTGGAAGGTGAACAGGAGGTATCATCAGAGCCCAAATATAATGTACAGAGGTCTACCTAGAAAATGTCCAGCCATTGTTAATATAATGAGAACAGTTTGCACAACATTGATGTAACCTGGCAGCTAAGGAGAGTGGACTGGTATGAGCATGCATGAACAATGAGGACTTCACTGTACTAGTCAGTGTGGGTGGTAGACACCATTGAGTTAGCGTGTGTACTGAGTGTCTGTCGCATTCAAAATGACTGAGCAGTGGAAAAAGAATCTGCATCAAATTTTGCTTTAAGCTTGAACATTCCTTCATGGAAACTATTCGGATGATTCAGAAGGAAGTAGCTATGGACAACTGGTGATTGGCAGCTTCATCATGACAACATGCCTGCTCAGACATCACGTCTCATGTAGAATTTTTTGGCGAAAAATCGAATCACCCAGGTGACTCAGCCCTCCAACAGTCCAGATTTGGTGCCCTGCAACTTCTGGATTTTCCCCAAACTAAAATCACCTTTGAAAGGGAAGAGGTTTCAGGAAAAATATGATGGGGCAGCTGATGGCAATTTGGGAAAGCTGTGTGAGGTCCCAAGGGGCCTACTTTGAAGGAGACCGAGTCATCATTGTTCTATGTACAATGTTTACTGTATGTTGTATCTTCCTCAATACATGTCTCTGTGTTTCATATTACATGACTGGATACCTTCCGGACAGACCTCATACATCATATGGGTCATGTATTTGATTGGAAAGAAGAAAAGAGTGAGGCCAAATTTCAAAGGCGTTGAATGCTGGGGTAAGGACTTTAAATGACTGCAAGATAGAATTTTGAATGGGGAGCCACTGATGGCTTACACCTGGGAAGCGTCCAAGTCATCCCTCTGCTTCAAAGGAGCTCTCAGGCGGCAGGACGGCACCATAGTGAAGAGGGCCGCGCACGGGGGAAGGGAGGCCTGAGACAATGGTTCCAATGAGTGCTGTAGCCAATTTCTACAGAACTGTCAGAGCCGAATATGTCCATCTTTTCCCAACTCCTCCTTTAATGACATACATCATCATGGACAGCTTAAATTTGGCCATAGTGTGTGCATCTCCACCATGGAAATTGGCAAACTTTTTCTCAGAGTTCCAGTTTACCCACACACTAATGAAAGGTGGACTCAAGCATGACACAGGAACTTACTAACGAGCAGGGGTTCTCTGGTCCAGCCCCCATAGGACTTTACCAACTCTGACTTTCCTCTCGGGTTCAGCCTTCTTTCTTCAGAAACAGACTATGTTTGTCTTCCCAACCTAGACCATCATGTCTGGTCCTGTCCTCCAAGCAGAATGGACAAAATCAAGACAAACTAAGAGGGTGAAAGGGCTTCAGCATCCCTGAAACAGGCTCTGTTTTGTTTTGTTTTGTTTTGTTTGTTTTTATAGCTTAGAGACCTCTGGATCCTGAGGGATAAGCTGCTGAGCAAGGAGGAAACACAATGTTTCATCTTTGTGTGGTTTTGGCAGCCAAGTTACCTGACCCAGAAGCAAGAGAAGTGGAAGGGATAAAGCCTGTGGCCAAATTCCTCCCTCAGTGTCCCAGAGCACCATCCTCAAGCATGTGAGGAAGGAGAACCACAAGCCAGCTAACTGTAGAGGGCTGCACACCAGGCACCAGATGGGTGATGGGGCACCAGGAATCCGGGCTCAGTGAGAGTCTGCATCTGGGCACTGTCCTCACATGTCTACCCTGGGGTGGGGGGCAGCTGCTTTGTGTCTAGGTAAAACACATCAGTGTTTCTCCAGGGTGGCAGGAAGAGAAAAGGAATTTGCAAGGATTTTATAAAGCTATTGACTTCTGATATTAGTTAGAGTCTGAGAGTGGAAACAGACATGATGGTTGAATGGTCACAGTTTGGAGGAAATGTCAACCATGAGCAGTAAGTAGCTTGGGGAGCATGTTTCACAACGCCTGGGCAAAAATGCTGATGACTGTGCAGGTGTCTGTGTGCGTGCGTGTGTGTGTGTGTGTGTGTGTATGCACACATGCAACTAATCAATTAATAATCAGAACATTATCCAGTTGTCTACATCAGAACGGTGCTCCCTGCTTTCACGTACCTTCTCCTACTTCACCCTCCTGTCCATGCTGCCAGGGATGCTCATTTCTAGTTAGTTTGCTCCAGTGATGAACTGATAGATGTACGCATTTCTAACACTGCATTTTCCCTGGTGTCTCTCATTACCTTTTATTCTGTTTTTTCTCTCCTCTCCCCCCTTCTGATTTTCACGAACTTGTTTCTTTGCTTTAAATCTCTCCCTCTTGTCCACAGTCTGCCTGTCTCCACCTCCCCACTGCCCCCACATCGTCTCCTTTCTTTCCTCCCCTTTTTCTTTGTGGCTCCTGCTCCCTTTTCTGATTCCTCTTTCCCCTCTCCCTTTTCTCTTTTTTCCCTTTCTCTCTCATTCAGCAGTCTCCCCAAGGTCAACAAGCAACTCTGCAGAGAGCTTCACTCAGAAGAGCTCACTTGGCTTTAATTAGGATCCTTTCAGAAACCTTGACCCCAGAGAGAACCCTGCACTCAAGCTGCCAATTTCCTTTGCTCTGTCTTATCACCTCCCTCCTCTGTGCCTTTAAGAGCAAAACCCCAATAAAAGAGATTTAAACTAGACATGTGGAAGAGGAAAGGACTGAAGACATCCTTCTCCTCAATTGTAGAGATGAGAAAACTGAGACTGAGAGAGGTACCACGACGTGCCAAGGTCATGTAGCCAGCTAGCGACAAGGGCTGGTGTCAGAACCCTGGCTCCCCAAGCTCCTCCCCAACAGCTGCCCTCTAGACCAACCCAGAGAGGGACTCAAGAGAGGATTAAGGGAACCCTCCCCAGGACCAGACTCTGCTTAGCAACAGTGCTGACATTTTTCCAGACATGCCCCTAGGCATCTTGGGAAGAAGCTACAGAGTTAAACAAAAACAAACGGTGAACTTGGTAATTGCACACACTCCTATTTTCTTAACGTACCGACTGGATCTTGTTAAGGGAGGCTTCTGAACATAGACAGAGAGAACCTTGTCGTCACCCGTTAAATATGTCTAATTTCACACACTGTCATGTAGCTCTCCATCCAGCTGGCTCTCCACTGAAAGGGAGTACATGATTGTATCTTGGCCTATTTCTTACCTTAGCACATAGGTATTTTTCACAGGGAATATTAGACCCTGCTCTAATTGTCTAGCATTGGAAATCTTGCATATTTGGCATCTTCAGCAGACTTTTTAATTTATCTAAAACAGAGACTTGGCTATTTCAGATAATGCCATCTGTCTGATGTAGACGTGGCATTTTGTCTTACCTGAGTCCTGTCCCATCTCCAGTCCTCAGTTTTCCCAACTGTAAGTTGAGAACAAACTGGGATCTCCAAGGACCCGTTCAGTGCTAAGCTTTGTTGTTGCTCAGACTCGCTCTAACACTTGCCAAAACCTTAATTGCATAAAAACGCTGAGCAAAGTCTGGTTTTTGTTAGAGCCTTTGCTTACAGAGCCGTCTTCCAAATCAAGGACCTTCCTGATGCTTCTTAATAAGCCAATACCTTAAAGAAAGATGAAAATTACAATATTGAACCTCTGGGTGCACTCTGCTCCCCATAATGAAATGTGCATGGAGGACATGCATCCGGTTCAAGGACTTAATACAAAGTTATAATAACTTAACAGTAATAAGCTAATAGTCAAATGGAATTAATAACAAGGATGTAGCCATTTAAGCAGTGAGATGGCCCTGTGTCATGGAATTTTTGCAGCTAAACCCTCTTGAGTTTCTATAAGCTAATGGCAATTAGCTCCTGAGTTAATGGCAGCTGCGGTCATAATGAGATTGGAATTGATCATTTGGAAGCAGACTCCCATAAGCTGGTCTTATGAGGCATTTCAGTGTAAAGCACTGCCTTG
Source organism: Macrotus californicus (assembly GCA_007922815.1). Taxonomy (NCBI): domain Eukaryota; kingdom Metazoa; phylum Chordata; class Mammalia; order Chiroptera; family Phyllostomidae; genus Macrotus; species Macrotus californicus. The sequence goes on from VMDR010000717.1 coordinate 137,393, forward strand.
ACCCCATCTTCTCTAAGGCTTTCTGGTCTTAGCATGGCCCTTTCCCATGCAACACACAGCTCTCTGGGACCCCAGGAGTGAAGCCTCATTCAGGTGGGCTGTGCAGCCTGAAGACCAAGGATTCTGAGCCTGTGAAGGATAGATTCCACTCAGATCCTACTGCATGAACCCTTTTCTTAGCAGGTACCTCCCTGGCAGGCTAAATCTATCTTAGCTTCAGAGTCTATTCCTGGCTCCACCACTTCAGATCTGGCCAGTGGACTAACTTCTCTGAGCCTCAGTTTCCTCAACCACAAAATGGAAAACATGTACCTCATTGGGTCATAGTAATGATGTAATAAGGAAACCTATGTAAAAAGGCCTTATATAGCACCATTCATAAAAAAGGTGCTCAATGAATGTCTTTTTTTTTTCTGTATCGGTTAGCTTTTGCTGTATAACAAATCATCCACAAAATTTATGGCTTAAAATAACAATCATTTTATTTAGCTTACAACTGTGTGTGTCTCCTGGCTGATTTTTGGTCTAGACAGGGGAATCAGTTAAAATAAGAGCCATGGACATGCTTCATAAAACATACAGCATTCCAACACTTTGAGGCATTGCTGGCTCGTCTCTTTCAAGCACCAGTTTTCTGCCTATATTCACAGACATGGGGTTTGTATCCATGACCCTCCCACTCTGTTGTCTGGGATGATTTGAATGGTGTTGTGGTCCAAAAGCAGTTCTCTGTCTAATGCGTCTCCAAGGAAAGAAAGGGGGAGGAAAAGGTGTGGCATAAAATTTCCTATGTCCCTTCTGTCTTTGGATATTGCTGGAAATTCAATACATGGGCCCATATGTAGATACCCTTGGGCCAGCTCTGAAGAGTCTGAACAAAAGGCGAATAAATTACTTAGGATTCAATCCCAAAGCTGTTTCCCCTTCTTATTTAAAGAGCACAAACTATTTTCTCTGGAGGATAAGAATCAATATTTCAGTCTATCAGAGACCCCAAGCAAACCTTATGGCTGAGGGATGTGTGGGGAAATTGAGGCAAATGCTAACTCTACCTTCCCCATTTTAAGTCAGTGAAGGCTACAGAGGGAAGTTGAGGAAATAAAGCTCCCCTCTCTCTGGGTGTACCTGTGGATATTTTCTCTTTTCTCCCACATGTTATGGGGTATTTGACCTGCAGGGGTTCAGGGCCCATCTGTCTTGATGACACATCACCTCCTGTCATGTCTGGTGTGTCAGCACAGTCTGTGTTAAACTGCAGTAACAAACACTCCCAACTCTCAGTGGCCTACAGCAGCAAAGGCTTCTGTCTCCCCCACCTTATATGTCCTTCAAGATCTGCTGTAACTGTGCACCATGCCATCTTCCTTCCAGTACCAAGCTGAGAGAACAGCCTCAATCTGGGCCTCGTCAGTTTCATGTCCGAGGGAAAACACAGTAGAGCTCTAGCTCTTAACGCTTCTGTTCAGAAGTGGCACACTTCACTTGTGCTCACGTTTCATTGGCTAAATCAAATCAAATGGCCAAGCTTAATGGGGTAGAGAGAAATAATCTTTCATGGAAAAGGCCAGCGAATATTTTAAACAATAATATAATCTAATACATATGGCCTGTGCATGGGTCTACTTGGTGCTGGTGTTTAGACAAGGGTATGGGTTTTCCAGGGTTGGGCTGGAGTGGAGGGGGAATGAGACCCAGGGGTACCGTGGGGGAGGTGGGAGGCCCTCTGGCTTTGCTCTGTCTACTTCAGTCTCCAGCAGAGGAAATTTTAACAGGCGCTTCCATGAAGCCATTTGCTCATGAGCTCCACAAATTTCCAGACATTTCTTCTTGAATCAGCCCCAAGAATTGCTGGAGGAAAGCCAGCTGCCTGGGCTGTCTGGCCCTATTCTGAAGAATAAAATGTCCCCTCCTCCAAAGGTCACACAGGGCAGGAAGCTGAGTGCTGTTTGGAAAAGCATGATGGGACCAAGTTCATGGGTCATCCCAGAACCCCCTCCAACTTGGGCCCTGAGCCCCACAAACTGTGCATCACAGAGCCTCAAACTGGAGGATGATTTCTTAAATCTGAGCTCATCTTCTTCACCTTATCAGCCATGTGGCCTTCAAGAGTCACATACCTTCTCTGTGCTTCATTATTTTCATCAATTAAATGAGGGTAATATAACCAGAGCTGCCTTCATGCACTAAGAGACGGGAAATTTCTTTGAGAAAGCATAAGTAGTAGTTTGCCTTGTGCTCCCTAGAAGTGCAATAAACATGATGCAACTCATGTTTCCCGTCACCACGTGTCTCATGAGGACTCAGAGAGGACAAGCCTTCACCTCTGAGACCTCTAAAGGGTGATCGTGGGTGCATCCCCAGGGAGGCTGAGATTTTAGCTCACATGGTAAACACTCTCACAAGGCCAGAGCTGCAGGGAGATAGAACAAGCAGAGAAAGGAGATAATGATTCCATATCATGATCTTGCTAGGGATGCTCTAGATGAAGGTAAACATTGGATGGATGTTGGGAATGAATGCCCCAGGACAACAGACTCTCTGAATTGAACCATATCTAGCAAACTCAAGGGTATAGTAATATGATATCAGGGATGAAACTGTAAAAGACCATGTGACATTAGATGCAGCACATGCTCTTGACTGACCTCACTTTAGCCTTTGGAAGTTCCTTCACTCTGACAGTTCCAGGAGGCTTAAATTTTGATCTGTACCCAGCCCCTTAACATCTCTCCTAGGTCTCATGGGAAGAGGGTATCAGCTCTTGGGGCTGGTGGCTTTCTGCCCACAGGAGCCAGGACATGCTTTTTCATCTCCATCAGAGCACAGTGACAGATTCTCGGGACACACTGTGGCCCCTGGAGGCTGAGGAGCTGTGATGTATCAATGCTCAATGTACTGGACTGTCACCAGGAGGAATGACAGTGGAATGTGCTATGGGGGGGGGGGCAGATATTGTTAGGGGACAGATTGTGTCACAGCTCTGGACATGCTGGGCAGAGAGAAGGGATCTGTTTTTACAATAATTATTTCCTTGGACTTGGGGCAATGTGGTTCTTCCCTCCCTGTCCTCCTATATTGCCATCATCTTCCTTCTTCCCATAGAAAATAGCTTTGGCATCCCCCGAGGCCTGTCAAGTTTTCCTGAAGGTCCTGTGAAGCAGTCAGAGTTGGGAGCATAGTCCTCCTCTGATCAGTGAAGCAGTTGTGGTGGAGGGTGTGAGAGGTGGGAAACGGGCCCCAACCCTGACCTGGGCCAAGCACATCATGGCCCAGGAAGCTGAACACCACCTGGAAGAACATCCTCTCGAATGTCCAGGCATCCCGACCCTCCACCATGCTGGTGGAAGCCGTCAGGGCTGGAGGGACTGGATGCTACACTGCTGTATGTCCAGGGTATGGCCCTCAAGTCACTACCTGCTGTATCCCATATGCAGAAGAAATGACTGACTACACAATGTACCAAGTACCCCAAACACCTTATCGCTGTCATCACTCTTGTATATGTTTGTATGCTCCCTCTGCCAGTCTGGCCTGGCCTGGTCCACTGGGCATGGACCTGCTATGGCACCCATGCCCCTTTCAAAGTGCAGGTTTGAGGGAAAGAGAGAAAGGCCATGAGCAGTATAACCCCTCTGGGAATGCTTTCTATGTGCTAAGGAAGATGGGGAAAGCAAGGCCTTACTCCCCGCCAGCATTTAATTTGCCGTGTGAACTTCAGCAAGTTACTTCCCTTCTCTGGGCCTCAGTTTCCCCATCTATACAAGTAGTGTGGGAAGGGCTATAGGATGGAAATTCCCTATTGTGAAAATCTGGACACATTTCCCATGAACCCAGCTTCCAAAAGAGGGACCTCAGCAGCCAGTGAGTAGAGTCACTAGGGATAAATTAATGTCACTAGCCCTGTTCAGGCCATTCTGGTGTCTCTGCCTGCTTTGAGCCTCCCCATCTGTAATAGTGGCATCTATCTTCAACTACCCAGTGGTACTGTGTTAAGTGCTTTATGTACCTGGCTGCAATTAATCCTCAACCACCATGTGTGAAAGGTATTACTCCCCTATTTTACATCTGAGAAAACTGGGATTCAGCGAGGTGAAGTGATCCACCCAAGGTCACACAGCTGGTGAAGCTAGGATTCCCACATCGGGTGGTGGTGGGCTGTGTGTCCTGCAGCACTGCTGCTCTGGTGTCCCAGCCACTTATTGACAGTTCCTTGCTGAGCTCCCTCTCCTCCTCCCTCCTGAGTCTGCCATGAATCAGGAGAGAGAAGAACAAAATAAACAGAGATGAATGGGAACAGAGGGTTTCCAATGGAATCATTTTGCAAAGCTCCCTTTTTCTGCAAGCTGCCCCTCTTAGGAGCTTCAAAGAGAAACCAGCTCCCAAGCAGGATCTTTTGCCTGAGCCAAAAGCCATTTATCTGGAATATTAATATACCAGCAGCTGCCTGTGACGGTGCCTGCTGCTGATCACACACTCCTATCAATGATTCCTCCTGGGAATGCTCCAGGAGGCTCCAAGAAGCTAATGGGCCCCCTGTGGCACATTCTAGTTACCTTTTGTTTGGCTTTCCCCAAGCTTCCTGCAGATTGCCAGCCAAGCATGCTTCAAAAGGGTACCTCTGGGACAGGACAGGGGCACTGACAGCAGAACCACACCCACCACGCCACAGGGGACTGATCCTCCTTGCTCACAAAGTGATCCTTGGAAAAGGAGACTATGAAGACCCTCAAGATCCAAGCCACACTCTACATCTAGCACCAGAGTCAGTCTGGGAAGTCAGCCACACCTTGAAGAAAGGGCACCCAATCTGGAGTAGGAGATACAGCTTTCAGCCATAGCTCAGCCACATCAATGCTGTGAAACCTTAAGCCAACTCCAAACCCCCATGGATCACAATCTTTTCTCTGTAAATTTAACTGGTTAGACTTAGTGTTCTCTAAGTGACCTCCAGATGGATCGTAAAATAGTGATGCTGCAGGAGCACTGGGGAGAATGAGGCCTTGGGTTTGAATCCTAATTCTGCCACAGGACAACCTTTGTCAATTTGCTGAGGCTCCTATGGCAACAAGTTTGTCATAAAATAAGATTAGCACTGCAAGGACCTAGAGGAGGGTGTCATCCTTGGAGTCCCAGGACGTTTGTTGAATCTGAGATTTTATTCACTACCTGAAGCCAATTCAGAAAATCCAGCTGGAAGTGATTCTACTTCCTCTGAGCTCCTTATTTCAGAAGACTAGTGGTTTAGAATTAAACACAATAAACAATAATGAAAAAAAAATGTTTCCTGGATTGTCACAGTGCAAAATATTTCACACGGGAATATCTGTGTTATGTGAGGTCAGCAATTAGATGTCACAGTTTTATGATACCAACTCTCATGGCCATCCCTGTCAACCTGTATTCAGTTCCTGTCACATAGTAGATCTTAATAACTGCTGCGGTACTTTGCCCTTTTAGTGGAAATTCAGAGGAACTACTTGATAATGAAATAATAGCAAATGCTTACTGGAAATTAACACACTGCAGTTACTATTCCAAGTGCTTTATATATTTTAATTCACTTAATACTTATGACAACTTCATGAAATGGGTGATATTTCAGAGAAAGAGTTTACAAAACTTGCCCAAAGTTACCAAGGTGCTAAGTAGCAGAGATAGAATTTAAACCCAAAGAATATAGTATGAATTTGTTTTTTTTTAATATTTTTAAACTTCCGGCCAAGATGGAGGTGTAGGTAGACACACTGTGCCTCCTCGCGCAACCAAAAGGACAACAAAAAATTGAAAAACAAAAAACAACCAGAACCTACAGAAAGTCGAACTGTATGGAAGTCTGACAACCAAGGAGTTAAGGAAGAAACATTCACCCAGACCGGTAGGAGGGGCAGAGACGGGCAGCCAGGCAGAGAGGACTCTCGGCAAGGCAGTGACTGGAGGACCTGGGCAGGCAAAGCAACAGCTGGTGGACCCAGTGAGGCAGTGGATTTTGGACTTGGCGGTCCCACATTCCTGTGAAGATAAACTGGGAGGAACAACTGGGGAGTGAGACAGACCACACAACCCAGAGTTCCAGTGTGGAGAAATAAAGCCTCAAACATCTGATTGAAAACATTTGTGGGAGTTGATACAGCAGTGGGAGATACTCCCACCCTCACAGGAGAATTTATTGGAGAGACCCACAGGGTCCTAGAATGTACACAAGTCCACCCACCCGGGAATCAGCACCAGAAGGGCCCAATTTGCTTGTGGGCAGTTGGGGAAGTGACTGAAAACCAACAGAGAGTGGAGCAAGTGGCATTGTTCTCTCTCAGACCCTTCCCCCACATACAGCATCACAACTCAGCAATGTGGGCTGCCCCAGCCTGGTGAACACCTAAGGTTCTGCCCCATACTACATAACAGGCATACCTAGACAACAAAAATGGCCCAAATGAAAAAACACATCAAAGCTCCAGAAAAAATACAACTAAGCGACAAAGAGATAGCCAACCTATCAGATGCATAGTTCAAAACACTGGTAATCAGGATGCTCACAGACTTGGTTGAATTTGGTCACAAATTAGATGAACAAATGAAAGCTATGCTAAATGAAATAAAGGAAAATGTACAGGGAACCAACAGTGACAGGAAGGAAACCGGGACCCAAATCACTGGTGTGGACCAGAAGGAAAAAAGAAACATTCAACCAGAACAGAATGAAGAAATAAGAACTCAAAAAAATGAGAAGAGGCTTAGGAACCTCCAGGACATCTTTAAATGTTCCAACATCTGAATCATAGGGATACCAGAAGAGGAAGAGCAAGAGCAAGAAACTGAAAACTTATTTGAACAAATAATGGAGAACTTGGCCAATCTGGCAAAGGAAATAGACTTCCAGGAAGTCCAGGAAGCTCAGAGATTCCCAAAGAACTTGGACCCAAAGAGGAACACACCAAGGCACATCATAATTACATTAGCCAAGATTAAAGATAAAGAGAGAATCTTTTTTTTAGTACTATTTATTATTTATTTATTTATTTAAAATTACTTTATTGTTGTTCAATTACAGTTTGCATTTTCCCCCTACCACTCCCCCCCACCTCAGCCAATCCCACCCCCTCCCCCACTCCCACCCTCCTCCTTGGTTATGTCCATGTGTCCTTTATAGTGTTTCCTGGAAACCCTTCTCCGCACTGTTCCCTCCCCCTTCCCCTCTGGCCATTGTTAGATTGTTCTTAATTTCAAAGAGAGAATCTTAAAAGCAGTAAGAGAAAAGGAGACAGTTACCTACAAAGGAGTGCCCATAAGACTGTCAGCTGATTTCTCAAAAGAAACCTTGCAGGCAAGAAGGGGCTGGAAAGAAGTATTCCAAGTCATGAAAGGCAAGGACCTACATCCAAGATTACTCTATCCAGCCAAGCTTTCATTTACAATGGAAGGGCAGGTAAAATACTTCCCAGACAAGGTCAAGTTCAAGGAGTTCATAATCACCAAGACCTTATTATATGAAATGCTAAAGGAACTTATCTAAGAAAAAAGAAGATTAAAAATATGAGCAGTAAAATGACAACAAACTCACCATTATTAACAACCAAAGCTAAAACAAAAACAAAAACAAACTAAGCAAACAACTAAAACAAGAACAGAATCACAGAAATGGAGATCACATGGAGGGTTATCAGTGGGGTAGTGGGAAGGGGAGAAAGGGGAAAAAGGTACAGAGAATAAGAAGCATAAATGGTAGGTAGAAAATAGACAGAGGGAGGTTAAGAATAGTATAGGAAATGTAGAAGCCAAAGAACTTATATGTATGACCCATGGACACAAACTAAAGGGGGGGAATGTGGATGGGAGGGGGTAAGCAGGGCAGAGGGGAATAAAGGGGTGAAAATGGGACAACTGTAATAGCATGTACAATAAAAATATTTTTAAAATATATTTTATTGATTATGCTATTACAGTTGTCCCAATTTTTCCCACTTTGCCCTCCTCCAACCAGTACCCCCATTCCCTCCACCAATCTCCCCCTTAGTTCATGTCCATGGGTCATGCATATAAGTTCTTTGGCTACTCCATTACCTATACTGTTCTTAACATCCCTTTGTCTATTCTGTACCTACCAATTTGTACTTCTTAATCCCTGCATCTCTCTCCCCACTTTCCCCCTTCCCCCTCCTGACTGATATTCATCCAAATGATCTCCATATCTGTGATTCTGTTTCTGTCCTGCTTGTTTGCTTAGTTCATTATTGTATTCAATTATTGATAGTTGTGAATTTATTGTCATTTTAATGTTCATTGTTTTGATCTTTTTTTCTTATATAATTCCCTTTAGCATTTCATATAATAAGGACTTGGTGATGATGAACTCCTTTAGCTCTTTACCTTGTCTGGGAAGCATTTTTTCTGCCCTTCCATTCTAAATGATAGACTTGCTGGATAGAGTAATCTAGGTTGTAGGTCCTTGCTTTTCATCACTTTGCATACTTCTTGCCAGTTCCTTCTAGCCTGCAAATTTCTTTTGAGAAATCAGCTGATAGTCACAGGATTTCCTTTGTAGGCAATTATCTGCTTTTCTCATGTTGCTTTTAAGATCCCCTCTTTATCTTCAACCTTTGGCATTTTAATTATGATGTGTCTTGGTGTGGACCTCTTTGTTTCTTAAACTCTAGGCCAGTGTTTCACAAACTTCACTGTGCATCAGAATCACCTGGTGGATGCTTAAAATGCAGAGTGCTGGACATCACCCTGAGGGTTTCTGACTCATTAAAACTGAATTTACCTTTTTCCAAAAGTTCTCCGTTGCTGCTGGTCTGGAGACCAAACTCCGGGAGCTACTCCTTTGGCCATACTGCCTCAGAGCCAAAAAGAAACAGCTCTGTGTGACCCCCAAGGTCACCTGGGGCTCCCAAATACCAGCCTTTCTCACAATATTACCCACAGAAAACACTTCCTCTCTGGTTTCTGATAGGCATTATATGGTAAAAGGGAGGTGAGACCTGCAGTCAAGTATGTTTGAGAAATTGAGTTCAATATATTTAAACAGGTTTCTTTGCTGGTTTTCTAGTTTGTGTTTGTTAATATAATATTCAAATGTACTATAACATACTTCAGCAAATTTTCTAAACATTTTTGACCTCAGTATTCAAAGTAGCTCATGGGAAAAACACTCCCCAGAATACCCTTGGAGAAACACTGGCCCAGGCTGATGCTCTCTTTAGTATGGAGGAGCCTTAGAGGCCTTCCATGGGAGGCCTAGAGTCCAAGCTAATTGTCTTGGGTTTACAATCTTCCAGATAAACTCCTCTAAGTGGGTCAGAACCAATGTGGGTTACACAAGAAAAACACTACCCCCCTTCTCTAACTCAGTGGATCACACCCTATACCTTCTGCAAGTCCCTGAAGCAAATACTCTTGTTGCAGGAGAATCTAGGCAAGATTGTAGAGATGTTTTGGTGCAACTCCATTCCCACTTGCAACTATTTCAAGCGCATACGTCTTTAGGACCCTAGGTAAGCAGATGGTGCCATTCTCAGTGAAAGGGGAAGATAAGGACCCTAGGTAAGCAGATGGTGCCATTCTCAGTGAAAGGGAAAGATAAGGACCCTAGGTAAGCAGATGGTGCCATTCTCAGTGAAAGGGGAGGATAGACGAGTATTTCACTCAATCATCTGAAGGAAGAGATGAGCTCCATTCCACAATTCTCTAGTGAATATTCATGCTGCTCTGGCCACTGGGGGAACAAAGAAGAGTAAAGCAGGATCACTGCCCAAAATGTGCTCCCAGTGTGGTCAGGAGCCCACCTGGCCAAATAATTTATGTCAAGGTATACTGCAATCAGAGATGAGCATTTGGAGAATGGAGGGGTCTCTTCTCACTAAAGATCAAAAAATTATGTTAATAGACAGACAGTATTCTGCAAAAGAAACAGCTTCCCTCCCCATCTAATCTAACTATGACTCCTTCTTTGGAGGTAGTGAGCATTGGGGGCAGTGAGGAGCAGGCTCTCCAGATTATGAGAAAATCCCAAGGTCTGACAGACCGCACAGAATTTCATTTTCTCTCTGGTCCAGGCAAGAGTTTGATTTCAGCAGCTGAGACCACCAGGAGAAGATCAAATCAATAGATTATCCTGGAGAGACATCAATCTCTGGAGAAACCAGAAGGACCTCTTAAGGCAACCTGAGTATTCCTGAGCGAATCTGCTGGTCTTTCTGGCCAGCCACACAGGTGAACTGCCCAGGTGAGCTGGTCCTCACCATTCCTGTGGCTAAAGAGGTGACAGGAAAAAAAAAGAGGCTTCCTCTGAGTGCCTCAGTCAATATGGAGTCTGACAGTACGCCAGCTACAGTTACAAGAAGACTTGACTGGGACTGACTGGGAACCTGCTTCCAAGATGACTCATTCCCATGGATGACAGTAGAAAGCTTCAGGTCATTGCTGGCTGTTGGCAGGAGGCCCCCATTTCTCACCATGCAGATGTTTCCACGGGGCTGCTTGAGTGTCCTCCAAATATGGCAGCTGGCTTCCTCCATAGCAAGTGATCAAAAACAAAGACAGCAAAAGGGAGCCACAGTGCTTTTTACAGTCTAGCCTCAGAAGTCACAGCTGCTGCTTCTACTTTCTGCTCATGAGAAGCAAGCCCAGCGCCACACAAGGAGAGGGAAGGAAGCTCTGCCTCATGAAGAAATGAGTACTAAAGAATTTTTATACTTATTTTAAAAACACCATGCCATAACAGGAAAAGAGTAAAGGAAGGATTCAAACGGTAAAAATGAATCCAAACAGAGACTGTGGGAGACTGAAAAAGAGAGAATGAGAACAGAGGGAGAGAGAAGGGGAGAAAGAGAGACAGCCGTGACTAATTAACCTATATGTAGTTAAATTTAAATGGATAATTATAGAGTTTCTTGGAATGTGTAATGAAAATGCTAAATAAAGATCTGGAAATAGAAATGACACAATATTAGAGGGAGACCTAATAACAGTCTGGAACTAATTATAATAAAACTATCTTGGGAAAAACTGAGACTTTGAGAGGGCAAAAGGAGAGAAGGTCCAAATAAAAGGGTTCTAAAGTTCTCATCTGTAGGAAGAGTGGGGAATTGAAAGGATTTTAAAGGCCATACAGTATTGGAGTGAAGGGAGAAGCAGTAATATAAATATTTGGCATTTTGATTTAATAAAATAGAGAAGCATGTATTTAATTATAACTGTGGGGAAACAGAAGGAAGTTATTAGTGGAGTAGAAAAACAGAGCAGAAATTACAAATACAAAGGGGAAAGGAGAATGAAAAATAACAAACAGTGAAAAAAATAAAGGAAAGGAAAAAAAGAAGAAAAAATGGAAAGAAAATATAACGCCAACTGAAGGAATAAAATTGTGTAAAAATATTGCTACACTAATAGTAAATGGACTAAATTCCCCTATTGAAAGATAGAGACGCTCCAATTGGTTTTTAAAAACCAACAGAAGGAAATGAAAAAGCTTTCTATGTGATAGGAAGATCTGAATATGATAGAGGTGAAAAAAAACATAGCAAAGGTTGGGGGAGTCTCTATGGCACATTTGTGGACCTAAAATCTTTCATTAATTTTGTCAATACTGTCCCTTCAATAGTTCCTTATCCCTTTGCTGCCATCAGTGTCAAAAATGAATGGACAACCAGAAAAAATTCTAAACACTCAAACTGAGTGTTCACATCTGTTAAAAAAAAAACAAAACAGAAATCAACACCACAGAAGAGTTGCAGAGAATTGCTTATTTCATTTCTTTCAACCCAGCTGTAGAGAGCCTAGTGAATATTTCCTTTGAGGTTCTCTTCTGTGTAGCTTGCTAGGGTTGAGTCCTTGACTTATCTCTTCAGATGACAGATTGTTTCAACTGGGAGTCTTGTTTGGACACCAAACGATTGTCATAAAATTCATCTTGCATTCTCCCTGTCCCTGCGTTCCACCAGTGGAGGTAGAGGTGGTGATTTGCAGGAATGTGACGAGCTCACATTTGAGTTTTAGGAGAGTCAGATTTCAAACATTACAGGCTTGAGGAACACATGCCTGTGGTTGAGAATGGCTTCATTTCCAATTTTCTGTCTTATAAAAATTAAAACTTCAATGTGATAGAATATAGTTTTCCATTCATAGATGTTTGTTTTGCAACTGCTAAGTGCTGGATGCTGTACCAGACTCCGGGCACTCAAAGTCAATAACGCAGAGAAAGTCGCTGCCCTTACAAGGCTTATGTCTGGTGAAGGCAGCAGACAATAAATATCATATCATATCATGTCATATAAAATCGTATCATATCATATCTATCATATCATATTATACATAATGTAATGTAATAATGAAATACTGGTAGTGGTCAGTGCTATAAAGAAATAAGCAGCCCCGGAGGCTAGGCACTATGTGCTAATTTGACCCATCAAACCACAGACTCAGTAAGAGTACGGTCCATGTTTTGTTCACCTCTTTGTTTGTAGGGCCTCTGTTCAGACACGGAAGATGTGCAGTAGTTGTAGAGAAAAGCAAATGTAGATAAAGACTAGAGGTATTTGTAGATCTATGCTTGTTCATTATGCGGCAGATAACAGGTAAGAGGGAACCAATACAGGCTTCGGGCAGGTGTGATCAAATTTGTGTCTCCAGGAAGTCTGATTCCAACCTCCATGTATAGAACAAGAGAGAATTGGTGGGTGGGGGTGGAGGAGAACCACACCAAAATCGGGACACCAGCCTTCTCGAGCAACACCATCCAACAGCACTTTCCTCAATGATGGAAATAAATGCTCTATACCATGCTGTCCACTATGGTAACTAGCTATGATTCTTAAGCACTAGAATAAAGTGACCGAGGGACTAAACTTTAAATTTTATTTGAATAGATGTAAATGTAAAAATCCATGTGTGGCTAGTGGTTACCACTTTGGACAAAGTGGCTCTAGGGTGAGCCAGGCAAAGGTCTATGAATGCCTGACCATGGGCACTGATGGAGTGACCAGAAGGGAGGAATCAACAGAAGTTTAAGGTTAAGATCTTGGGCAAATTACTTAACCTCTCTGGGTCTCAGATTCCTCCTTTGAAAAATGGAGATAATTAGACTTCTCCCCAACTTACATGGACTTAAAAACTACAAAGGAATGTCATTAACTATCAAATGAGGCTCTGTGATCAGCATCTGGTTCTACATTTTACTAGAAGGGTAACTGTACAATCTTCTTGGGTGTAACTTGGAGAGATAGGTAGAATATAGACAGATAGAGGATAGAGAATAGATAGATAGATAGATAGACAGACATATGTATTTATATTAACATATGTTGTCTCCCATTTATATTATATATAATGTTGAAAATATTTATGGCCTTTGACACAGTAAGTCTCCTTTTTAAAAATATATTCTGAAGAAATAATTAGAAACTCAGGCGCAGATGTAGGTAGAAAGATATTTATTAAAGTGTTATTTATAGTAGCAAAGTTAGATGCAACCTCAATATTCAATGATAGATTACCTCAATAGAGAAAGCCCCATCCATATACATATTAGAATATATACACCAGTAAAATGGTGATGTCAAATAATATTTAACGAAATGCTCATAGCATATTGTTTGTAACTGTATAGCTTTCTGCATTGACACAAGACTGAGAGAAAAACCAGCCCATGGTGAGCGGTGGTCATCATTAGGAGGCATGATTCCCATTCATGTTTTCCTTTATTCTGAGTCTCATATTTTTCAAGTTCTCCATGATGAGCTTGCTTTGTTTTCTCTTATAGTGAAGTAGCAGGGGTGGGAAAAGGCTATTTTTGAAACAGAAAAGCAACATTTTATTTTTAAAAAGACATTCTCTTTGAAATGAACAGCACCACCCAGAGCCCCATATCTTGACATCCAGGGAAGATGACTTCCTAGAGCTATAAACCAGAGGTCAGGGGTCCTGAAATCCTCTGTAGGCTCCAGAGATCCAGGTATTTATTGTCACTGGTCGCCTGGAACAAGAAACTTCTCTTTCCCTTCTTCCCAGCTGGACCAGCCACTGAGCTTCTAGGCAAGGCAGCTGCCTGCAGGGCCCAAGGAGGGCCTAAGGGAATGTGCAGGTGACAGTGAGGCAGGCTAATCTCCACCTGTCTTCACCTGCAACCCTCCTGTGAATTCCTGTGTCCCTGGGCCTCACTATCCTGGTCTGTCTCTGCCTTGTGCCCTTGTCTCTGTGCTCAGCATCCCCCTAGCTCCATCTGTGTGTATGGGTGTGCGTGTGTCTTTAGGCCCCTTCCGGGGGCAGCCTCTGCCTTCCCGCTCTCCGCCCCTCTGCTGAGCTTGGCAGGGTGCTGAAGGTGATTGCTGTGGCCTGTTGAAGGCCCTGGGAACTGTTACTGTTGTTGGAAACTGCTTCTGTCAAGAAAACATTCTCACATGTCATGAATCAGAAGAGGGTGTCTTCAGTTCCTTCTGCCTGACCTCAACAAATTCCACATATAGTTCCTACACTGCTGCTACCACCCCACCCCCCAGTGCAAGGAGCAAGACAGGAGGCACTCTGAAAGCAGTTCTAGAACATGTGAAGTCACTGAGGGGACAGTGGGGGAGTCATGCTCTGAATTCAGGTGAGTGGAGAGGTTTGCCCTCACTCACCCCTTGCCCACCCTTTAGATGTTTATGCTGAGAGTTCTGTGCTCAAAACATCCTCTGGAGTCAAGAACAGCAGGCCTTGGTCTGGACACTGATACTCATTAAGCGCTCCCTAGAAAACCTGACCCTTTGCAGGACACAGGACACAGCTGGACTTGGAGAAGGAAAGTCCTCACATATGGGCTCAGCTGCCTCCTCTCCTGCTGATAAAAACTCAAAGCTATCCACCTAGGGACCCTCAGGTACACATCTCCAGCTCCCCAGCAGCCAACTGGTAGGGGGCCAGGGTGAAGCTCAGGCTGCTGTGCGAGGCAATTCGGCAGAAGAGGAAAATTACGGCAGAGGTGGGGGAGAAGTGGGAGAGGGTGGACCCCGACCCCCACCCCCTTCCCTGAGCAGACTCTTGTCTGGGGAGAAGGAACAGGTTGGGCTGATGCAGGCTTCGAGGGCACCAGGGGCTCTTCAAGACTATTGCAGATGAAATGCACACCATGTCCCATACTGCTGGGTTTCACTTGGCTTCTGCTTTGCTGTCTCCTGCCTTTCCTCCTGCTCATGACCATGCCCTGACCATGAACAAAGACCTCCCCTCACCCAGTCCTTTGGTTTTTCTACCTGGAGGTGACAGAACTGGAGCTTCATCAGTCCTGCTAAGGGAAATGCCCCCTGGACGAGGGCACTTCCCCCTTCCCTGGCCCCCAGTTTTGAATTGTGGATACCAGGCTTCTGAGTTTTGTTGAAGAAAATTTGCTGCTCAAGTACGGGACTAGCGATGAATTCTCTGCTTCTTCCATCTTCAGAACTCCACCTTGCCCTTCTGAGGGGCCTCCTTCAGGTCTCACCATGATGAGCTATGGGGGCCAAAAACCTCCCTCTCTAGAAATAGTCATTGTTTTTAACCTCTGTTACTTCAACTGTGAAATGAAAGTGGCCTGGGTTAGAGGGCCAAAGTAGCACTGACTGGAGGATTTGCCCCAGGGCAGAAAGCCATCAAATGTCAGCCAGTATGAATTTACAAGTGCTGGCTGGTAGACTTCTCGGTTTCCCTCCAGACAATGGGAGGTGGTCCAGGTGGTCCTGCGGACAGGGGGGCTGGAGCCAGCAGAGGTACACACTAACGCGCAGTGGAATGAAATGGGCACAATTAGCTTTTAAGTTATTGAGTGGCTACTTTAAACATTACTTCTTTGAGAATTGAGTGCAAACACCAGACACAGAGAAACTATTTGTTGGGTAAATTTAATGAATGAAACAATCATTGGATCAATAAATCTACAAACAGTACTAGGCATGGGCTACCATAGCAAATAATCTAGGACGTGGGACAAATTTTGAGCTGGAAAAAAATCTAGAAATGGCCCAATGTGATCTGCCTTTCAGAGAGCAGCGAACTGTGGCCACACGAATGCAACCTTGGCCCAGGCTCCCACACACCTAGCAGCACCAAATATCAGGGCACTGTCTATTTTCCCACCTGCTGTCTTCAAATGAGAGCATGCTAACAAAACTTATGGCATTGAGTTTTCCACGTTTGCCTTAGAAGTGTCAGGGCAGACATCTAGTGTCAGATGATAGTCTCATGCTTCAGGGAGCCTGCAACATCCTGGCACTGGATGGAGGGTCTGTAAAGTCCTCTCTGGTCACCTGGACTCACAGAACCTATTAACCAGGGCTTGGGAAACAGCCCCCTGAGTGAGTCCTGGAATCACCATTTAGAAACTGTAGTAGGCAGTTAGGCATTACCAGAATAGGAAAGATAGGTCAGGTGTGGAATGTCACCAGGGCAGAAAGTCCTGAGTACCTAGCAGTGAGCAAAACTTGGAAAACAAGGGCCTCACCCCCAGGATGACCTTTTCTCCCCTAGCATATCACTGGTCATGCAGTTTAGACCCCCTGCCCTATCATATCACTGCTCACGTGGTTTGGACTCTCCCCTGACCTTTCCTCCCCTTATGTGTTGCTAGTCCTATAGTAGATCCCCTTAAAGGAGGAACAAGGGGACCAGAGAATAGCCTCATACAACTCCCATATAAAGCCTTGCATGACCACTCCTTTAAGCATTAAGCCCTCAAGACAATGAGGTTCTGACCAACATCAAATAATCCTAGGAACAGATCCTTGGGACTGTTGACTACAGAGACAGAGTTTTGGTCAAAATAGAGATAGCAATTAGCCCTCAGTTGTGTTTCAGCTCCAGGCCCAGAAGAACAGCAAGGCCAGGTGGGGTGACACCATGGCTGACATCAAGACGAGCAGCAGTGATGATCCCCTGCTCTGGCACCAACCAATCAGTTAGAGACCATGACCTTGAAAGGACACATCTAGAAAGCTGATGAGTATTCCACTGAGATCTTCCCCTGGAACCTCCCCTAAGATCCCTGCCTTTAGAGAGGGGATAAAACCCCCTAAGACAAAGGGCTGAGTGTTCTCTCTCTCTCTTTCTCTCTCTCTCTCCACACACACACACTGCTTGTTCCTTCTTCCATTAGACATGTCTCTTCACTTTCTTTCTCCTAAACTCCAAGGGCCCTTCTTTTTCCTCTGAAACTTATTTCCTGAGCCCACGCAGCCCAGCTGGCTCACGTATTTCACGGCTCACTTCTTCTACTTCTGTGACTTTCTAAATAAACTTTTACTTGTATTTGAGTCTTGGGTCTAAATTCTTTCTTAGCCAGAACTCAAGCACCAAGGTTGCTGAGCCAAGGTCCAATCTCTGGTAACATTCTGGTGCCATTTCACCACCCAAAAAACCATGACTTTGGACAGGTTCTGGAATCTCTCTGAGTCTCCAGTTTCTTATCTGTAAAATGGAGAATAATAGTTCACCAAGCTGTTGTAAAGATTAACTAATGTAATATAAAACATTTAGCATAGTTCCTGAGTGAGAGGAAGTCCTTATTCATGTTGCTACTGGTAATGACCTTGTTCTGACCTCTCACCACGGGTCACACATGGAGTCCCCAGCACCAGCATGCTCAGAAGCACTTGGAGAGCATGTTTAAAACAGAGCTCCCCGGGTCTCTGCAGGGGAAGGATATGGCCAAGCATCTGGGTTTTTAACAAAAACCTGTGTCCAGGTGTCTAGACACCTCATGACTAATAGGAATTTAATGTGGACAGCTTTCTGACCGTATCTGAGAACTTGAGGCCCACACCTGTACTTGGTATTGTTGCGTGTGTCGCCTTTCCTAGAAAATGGAGGGCCAGGATTGCAGCGCCTAGGTGCATGGTTATGTTACTTCCACCGCAGGTGATGCTGCCTTTGCTCCTCTGCAACATGACCTTCTCCTCCACCTTTGTCATGAGGTGGAGTCTTTTTCTTCAGCTCCTTGAATCTGGGCAGGTCTTCTGACTGCTTTGACTAAGAGAATCTGGTGGAAGTGATGCTGCGCTAGTTCTGGGCATGGCCCTTAACTGGTCTTTCAGCTTCCACTTCTTGTCTCTGAGAAACCAGTTGCCATGGAAAAAGTGCAAATACTCTAAGACCAGTATGCAGTGAGAAGCCAAAGCCCCAGGGAGTGGCCCTGGAGGATGAGACGCTGCAAGGAGAAAGAAGCCAAGAGGCCATCTTCGAAGTCAGTCCTCCAGTTCCAGATACCCCAGCTGGTGCCAAGCATATCAGAGATGAACTGCCTGGCCAGATCCTGCCCAAATTCTTTATCCCTAAAATCTTAAGCAAAATAAATGATTATTTTAAGCCACTAAACTTTAAGCAATTTGTTATACAACAACAAAATACAGGGCATGAGGATATATAACTCAAAATACAGGGCATGAGGATGTATGACCATAATGTTTTCCTTTTTCCTTGGCTGCCAGGAAGCTCAGAGCTAGATTTCTGACTCAACTGCAGTAACCTCCCTTAACTTATCCTTACTCCTTGCTTTATGAATATAATTTTAACCCTATGTTAATTAATTAGATCATGTCTTTCATTATAAAACTCTCCTATATTCTTTTGTTGTTGTTGTTCATTTACTTTCCTCTTTATTTTTTTAATTATTTTATTGTTGTTCAATTACAGTTGTCTGCATTTTCCCCCTGCCACTTCCCCCCAACCCCTGCCAATCCCACCTCCCTCCCTTGCTTCCACCCTCCCCCTTGGTTATGTCCATGTACCCTTTATACTAGTTCCTGAAAGCCCTTCCCCACACTGTCCCCTCTGCACTCTCCTCTGGCTATTGTTAGATTGTTCTTAATTTCAATGTCTCTGGTTATATTTTGTTTGCTTTTTTCTTTTGTTGATTATGTTCCAGTTAAAGGGGAGATCATATGGTGTTTGTCCCTCACCTCCTGGCTTATTTCACTTAGCATAATGCTCTCTATTTCCATCCATGCTCTCGCAAAGGGTAGGATCTCCTTCCTTCTCTCTGCTGCATAGAATTCCTTTGTGTAAATGTACCATAGTTTTTTGATCCACTCATTTGCTGATGGGCACTTAGGTTGCTTCCAGCACTTGGCTATTGTAAATTGTGCTGCTATGAACATTGGAGTGCATAGGTTCTTTTGGATTGGTGTTTCAGGGCTCTCAGGGTATAATCCCAGCAGTGGAATTGCTGGGTCAAAAGGCAGTTCCATTTTTAGTTTTCTGAGGAAATTCTATATTGTTTTCCACAGTGGCCGCACCAGTCTACAATCCCACCAACAGTGCACTAGGGTTCCCTTTTCTCCACATCCTCTCCAACACTTGTCTGTTGATTTGTTTATGATGGCCATTCTGACCAGTGTGAAATGGTATCTCATGGTGGTTTTAACTTGCATGTCTCTGATGGCTAGTGATGCTGAGCATCTTGTCATATGTCTCTGGGCCCTCTGTATGTCCTCTGTATATCCTTGTCTTTTGAGAAAGGAAAGGGGAGAGGCTGGGACTTACATTGCTTCCTCCACATTTTCACCTCCATGTTTCCATGTCTTGCCCTTATGCTTCTTAAATTCTAGCTGATGAGCACCTTGTGCTCAAGACTCATTCAGCCAATTTTCAATTTCTATCTTGACAAGTGGCTTTTCAATGACCAAAGGGTTTAAAAGATGTTTTTTTAAATGGATTTTTATGGGAGGAAGTTCAAGTTGAATATCCAAAGAGGTATTTTTGGTCAAGGTCATGGTTGTGGAATAAACACCATGTGAGGGCAGTCCCACATGCACACAAAGCCTCTTTGTGTCCTTGGGCTAATTCCTGAGGCAAAACCAATGGATCTCAAATACTGAGCAGGCAACATGGCGAGGCATTCTACAGGTCCACAATCCCTTGTATGAAATCTTTGGAACCACATACACTGTAGAAATCAAACCATTCTAGACTTTAGAGAGGTAATATGACACATGTGGTTCATGTTACCTGACACTCCCAGTGGTCACGGAAGTGTTATTATCCTGTAAACAAACACACCAACATTTCTGCAGCAAAATGCACGAATGGTTATATAACAACTCTTCATTGTTTTACCTCAGTTAGAGTCAGTCTTTGTTGCCAAAAGAGTTCAAATGGGATCAGATTTTAATGCCAAATGAGTTATGAAAATGCTATCCATTTTAGAACTTTCTAATTTTGGAGTTGTATATTGTCCTGTACTAATAAATACCTTCCTTGGATTTGTCTCACGATCTCATAAAATTGCCAAGTGAATAACACTATTATTATCTCCAACGTATAGATGAGAAAATGAAGACTCAGAGACATGAAGTTATTTGGCAGAAGTCAAACAGCTCATAAATGGCAAGGCTGGGTTTAAGCCCAGATGTGTCTGGCTTCCAAACCTGGGTTCTTAATCATCATCCCATCCTGTCTCCTCTGCTCTGTGCCTGGTCACGTGAGAAGAGACATTTGAACACAGCTGCTTGGTAAGCTGCTTGGTTTGAGGGTTTGCTAGGGAAGAAGACAGGAACTGTAGAGGGAAGCCTCCTTTTATGAAGTAAATAGCATACAACCCTTCCTTTCCCATGCAGACCTCAGGAGAAAAGCTAAGCTGCCTGAACCAGTGTGGCTTAGGAAAAAAGAGTCTTCCAGAGATGCTCCAGTGTTTTTCCCTTTTGATTTTTGCTTGTGGACATTGGGCTTTTATCCCACTGCTGCCACCAGGTGTAAAAAAAACCAGCTATTTCTAAATGGGTTTCACCTTTTAAAAAGTGAAGTCCTGAGTTATTTTTAAAGCCTGATACTTAGAAAGAGCCCTGGGCTTGAGCCTCCTAAAGATGTGGCTTTCGGTCTCAGTGTTGTCACTTACTGGCTGTAAGAATTGAGAATACTTTCCCTTCTCTAAAGGGCCTGCCTAGAAAAAAATCCTGTCTTTGCCTCAACCTCTTAGTCCAGATGAAAAACTAGACCTGGGACCAGCTTTCTCAGCCTTCAGATGGCCCACAGGAAAGGGGAGATGTATCCTCTGGGCCGAGGGAGCAGAGCCCTTGCACTTCCCTACATAATACACTCCAAGTAATTCTCTTACAGAAGTCCCCTCTCTGCACCTCTCATCCCAGGTCCCACAGTCATGGGACAAGTCTGACCTTCTCACCTGGCGTCAGACCTCTTTAGAGTTGGCTGCACTGTCAACACCTTTGTACTTTACCCTGTCAAGCAGTCTATTCTAATAGCTTTCCCTACCCAGATTCTATGCCCAAAGCAGACAAATCTTTTATCCATCCATTCGCTCCAAACTAACATTGATTATTCATCGTGCACCAGACACTGAGCTAAGCATGGAAAATTAACTTTTTTTATTCAACAGACATTTGTTATGTGTCAGGCAACGTACTAGGCACTCTGAATGCAGCTGTCAATGATGTAGTAAACAATACCTGTCCTCATGGAGTTTAGATGTGAAGTTAGTCAGGCATGGTCCAGCCAACCCAGAGTCCACTATGTGGTAGGGGAAACCCTTAAAACACAGTGTGATATCTAGTATGATTGGCGTGGCACAGGACTCTATAGAAATGTATTGTATGTACCCAACCTGGACGTGGAGGTCATGAAATCTTCCTGGGGGAAATAATACAGACGTGGAAATCCGAAGGATGATTAAGGATTATGGTCAAGAGCAGAGGAGCATGTTTTGAGCAGATACAATGTTCAGAAGTAGAG
Source organism: Macrotus californicus (assembly GCA_007922815.1). Lineage (NCBI taxonomy): Eukaryota > Metazoa > Chordata > Mammalia > Chiroptera > Phyllostomidae > Macrotus > Macrotus californicus. Next base: position 159,077 of record VMDR010000717.1, read on the forward strand.
GAAAGAAAGAATGTTTCTATATATACTTACGGAAACATAAAGCTATAGAGAACTGAGTGTAGCCTTCGGGGCCAGCACAGAGGGTTTGAGGTAGGGATTAATGGAGACGGGGCTGTAGAATTTGGAAGGGCACATCTCACATGGCCTTTTCTTGACAGCAGTAGAGAATTGGAGCAGGTTCCAAGAAGAGGCACAAGAGAAAGAAACCGAGCTGTCTTTAATGGTTGTAAAGATTCGCTAATGACACATTTGGAAAAATGACCTCACACCCATATGGCATTGGCAAAGGGGAACCCCTGACATCTCCCTGGACCCCAGTGACTTTGGAGATCCTTTGCTTGGATGTGAAGCTCTGAAATGAAGCTGCAGGCTGCAAAGGTGGTGGGTGTGCCTGAAGCCACGGCGTGTGCATTCCTATAATCATTAAGACAAGTTCCTGAGCTGCTGGGTAGCTAACTCTAGTCGGTGTCAGAGTAATTAACCAAGCTGCCTGAACTTTATTCACAGCCTGACAAGGTGCACTCCTGGGACTTGTCACTGTGGTTAGTCGGGGGGCGGGGGACTTGACATAAGGCTGATTAGGGAGTGTTTCACACAGCAAGAAGTTCTCTGATCTTCAGCTGAGTGGGGCTCCCCCTCCTATCTCGTATCAGAGATGCCTGCCAAACGAAAGAATAAAGATCATCCAGTCCAGCCCCTCATTTTCAGATGAGCGAGCAGCTGTTTTGAGCCTGACCATGGTTTTCCACGGCAAAAAATGACGAGTTTGTTCTGGAAATGGGATTACCACCAGGCCCTCATGGCTCCGATCACAGCCTTTTCTCTATTATGTACTTTCTTTATTCTTTTAAAAGCATTTCCTAACCACTGTTTCTCAAACTTAATACACATAGGAGACACTGGGGAGCTTGTTGAAAATGCAGATTCTGATTCAGGCTGTCTGGGTGGGGCTGCGGTTCTATATCTCCAACAAGTCCCAAGCGAGGTTGCTGGGACTGACCATATTACGAGCTCTAAAGACCCTTTCCCAGAGACCACCTGCACCTTCAGTGGGACTGGCACAAGGACCTGCGTTTGTGGCTCTCTGGCTCCGACAGGCCCTGACACCCATGACTCCTGAAATCAGAGTAGCTCCGGTTAAAGGGTTCTCAGAGGTGATACACTCTGCTCTTGTGCACACCTGGGTCCCCTTGTTCTGGTGAGGGCTCCTCTACATTTTAACACACTGTCTCATCTCATTCCACTATAGCAGAGTTGTAAGGATGCAAGGAAACCAGGGCAGGAGAAGGCAGCTCTGCTTACCTGCTCCCCTCCCTACTCTCTGAAGACTGATGTCCTCATCAGGGTTTTCATCCCAGCAAAATCTAACAGAGCCTGCCACCCAAGTCCTTAAAGGCTGTGTCACTTTCAAACCACAGGGCCTATCATAGCTGGAAACGTTTTTCTTTGCTCCTTGTTCCTTTCTGAAAAGGACAATCTGATGGGCACAACTCATCTATCTGAGTTGTTTTTCTTCCCTGGGCCTCCGCGACTTCTACAACGAAACAGCAGGACTTACTTATGAGGTCTTTTGGATACTCCCATGTATGGATTCTCTATAACTCTAAGGTTCTTTGCAAACAAGTGCTTTAGAAAAAACACCCTTATCCTGGCCTCTGGGGAAAACATTTACTCAAAGGAACTGTGTTTGTTTAGGACTGTTCTCTCCAGTTGAAAAAGTAACAGCAAAAGATGTCCAAGAAAAGTGAAGTTCCACATTTCATTCATGTGACCGATGCCAGGATGCCATTCCCAGGTGGCGGCCATGCAGCGAGAACGTGAGGACACACAGTTCTCATAGAGGCTTTGTGGGTACGTGACTGAGAATCCAAGGGTTGGGCTTGATGTACCTCTGAGAGTAAGTCCCCCACATTTCTTGGCCACTGCGGTCATTCTCGTCCATGTCTCACAGCTGAGAAAACTAAAGTTCTTCTTAGGTCTGGTACTCAATGATTCCAACCTAATTATTATTTTACTTTATATTTTACATCCTTCTTGAACTGGATGAAGATTGGAGACAACACAAGATATTGCTACTCCTACCACAACTAAGCACATCTATGGTCAGGCCAGATTGGGTTCCCCAGGCCACAGTTGCCAGGGTGTGTTTGTATGCGTTACACAGGAAGTGTCATAGCACTCCGCAATTGGGGATTGTTTTTCAGGTTGCACTTAAGAAGAAAGGCTTCTTTGTACCACAGAGAATGTAAACCTCCTTTCTGCAACCCCCTGCCCTCATATTTCCACCACAGCCCCTGATCCCCATTGCCCAGCACAAAGGAGAGTGACTGTCCTACAGAAAGAATGTCATTACTGGAAATAAACTGATGCAGAGTTTTCAGCAACTAGGGTCACCTAGCCATGACCGAGACCTTTAACACCTCAGTTTTTGAACTTGGAAGATGTTACAGCTCCGACAGGGCTCTGTAGAACCAGGGCACTGTGAGGGAGTAGACAGGGGTATGACCATGCCTGAAGGGGGCTATACTGTGGTGTCCTACACTTTCAAGAACTCAGCATCGAAAATCTCGTGAAAGTTAACAACTACCTTTCTAACCAAACGCCCATGTGCACAGATGCACAAATACAGATTACGTACTTTCTGCAGTTTCAGCAGCTTGCCCACCCTAAGTTGACTCAAGAATCTGCCTGTGGACCACTACACTTCAGGATTACCACTTTTAGTATCTATAGCCAGCCCTGTGGGACCTGGAGTGACTTCAGATGCAGATGCTACAGCCCAGGTCAATAGCTATGTTCTAGCATTATCTCGGGCTGTGCACAGGTGACACTCACCTTGGATGTCCTTGGTTTTCACCATTCAACCATGCGCTGACGCACAGGGGGAACATGTGGCTCACTCACATTAAGGGAGCCAACACCAGCAGGGTCTGTTTCACACAGACTGACTCACAAAAATATTGCCCAGTGGCTGAAACCTGCTTTGACCAGACATTTGTGTGTAAGCATCAGCTTACAACTGGGAACAACACTCAGCGGGCTTACAAAAGGAGTGTGAAGGAGGCCAGAGACGGGTGTGCTGTGGCTGCAGCCTGCGACAAGGTGGCGAAGGGCTAGATGCTTTGATTTTTGTTTCTTTTTGTAGTCCACACAAGCAATGAACCGGGAATCTGGAGACCTGGTTCTGAGTCCCATGTCTGACACTCTCTGTTGCCTAGCGGCATGTCTCCTGATGCTGCCGGGTCTCAATTTTGCTGCCTGTGAGACAGAGGAAGGAAGCTCATTACACGGTCTATGCCTCTGGCCTGAGCATGTCCTGATTCTATATGAAGAAGGAGGGTACAAGACAAGATAAGAGGTCCCACTTCTGCAGTTTCTTCCTCCAGGGTCTGGTCTGGGGCTCCTGATACCCAATACCAGTGAGTCCCCCTCACACCCTCCCCAAGACCTGAGAGCTGGGGCTTTGTGGCAGGTAACACAACTTTCCTTGTGTTCTGCACTTGAGTGCTCTTGAGTTTCTGCTCCCCAGAAAGATCAGTTTCTTGCCAATGTCATCACTTTTAGCCAGCAGGGACCTATCAGTGGCTCCATCAGGCACTGGGGGCCCTGGCCCCCCTTGGCTTTAAGTCTGAGCCCTGGGAACACTGGAGAAACTTAATTCTCGAACACCTTCCACTCAAAGAGCCACTGTTCTGCAAAACCAGTGCTGGCCCCTGCATTTCAACAGCTTTCAGGTGGGTTTCCCACCCCAGACGTCGATAGGGCCCAAAACGCCTGTGAATGTGTTGACCTGACTTCAACTGCAGGCTCAGTTTCAAAGGGTTGGCTGAAATCTTAGCCCGCCCTCATTCCATGCAGAGCTCTGCTCCTGGAAGCCTCCGGGCTGGATCTCAGTTACTGGGAAGGCCACACCCTGAATGTGGGTTTTCACCCAGTGCCTCCCAATGAACCATGTCTTGGGGCAGGGGGCCCACCACGTGGGGGAAGCAGCTTTGCTTCTGGGAACTTCTTGCCTCATCCCCCCCCCCTTCTTTTTCCTATGTCAGAGGTTAATATAGCCACCTATGCCATTAGGAGAATCAGTGTGCAGGACTACCTGCCCTTCCCACTTGCCATGTGACTTTGGGCAAGTCATTTCTCCTCTGTGGGTCTCAGTTTCCCCTCTGGGCTAATAGTAGCGGGCTTGCCTTCTTCACGGGGAGGAATAGAAGTGCTTTGTAAATAGGAAACACTACATAGTGCTTATCAGGGCACCCACTCAACAAAGAGTATTTTGGACTTTTGCTATTTCCCTTCTTGCAGCTGAGAAATTAGCAGGCACAGATTGTGAAAAACCAGCCTGGTCTTTGTAATTACAAATGTGCACACATCCCACTGAGCATCATTTTCAAAAGGCATATTAAGCAGCAGAGACTGCAGGGGGGACCTATGTAAACAGGCCTCCTCAGATCCTGGCAGAAAGGGCTCGGAGAATACAGTCGTCTCATGAGTCACTGGCTGTTCCTGCAATCCCACCCCACCTCTCAGCCCTGGCAGCTGAATGCTCACCTCCCGTGAAAAGCATTCTGGTTCATGGAGAGGGGGTGGGATCCTGGTACTCTGTGGGGTTAGTGCTGCTCCAAGCCCATACCAGTCCTTCCAGATCCAGTCCCTTTGGACTTGAAGCTTTCCAGAAGCCTGCCCCCAGAAATGTCTCCCAAAGCGGTAGGCAGAACCTCCCTCCAGGACTGGTCATTTGCCACTTTGTATCAGAAGTTTGCACATCCGAGTGATACTTCTTATACTAGGCTGGGAGCTCTGGAGGGCAGGCTGTGTTTTTTTCTTCACGGTTTCTCCCTCATGGAGCCCAGCACACAGGTGGCTTTCAGTACACTTTGAATGGAGGGAGAGTGGAACAGAGGGACAGACCTAAGGCTTCATTACATCCTTCATTGATATTATCTCCTATGATCCTCACACCAGCCCGTGGGTAATACTGCTTCTGCCTGACCAATTCTGACACTGACGCTCCCTCAGTTTGTGTGACTGGCTGAGGATCACACTCCTCATTGTGATGTTGGGGTTCGATGCCACATCTGTTCAAAGTCCTCACTGGTTCTTGAATGCTCCTGTCAAGCTGTCCAGAGGCACAGATGGAAAGTGAAGTGGGAGCAGTGAGAGCCTTAACCAATGTTAACTTAAGCCCAGGCGTCTTGTGCTGATACAAGGGCAGGGGCTCCCCAAGTGTCAAGGCATCATGTCTGTGTTGGCTGGACAACCTCCACTGTTCAGCAAGGATTTCAGGAGCTATCACCATGGGATCCCAGAGCTCCAGGGACCACGGTGATGCAGGGCAGGAGGGTGCTCACTGATACCTGAGCTTCTGAGGGCCATGCTAGGAATGTCTGTCCTCCCTCTGTGGTGACATTCCATGTAAGTGGCTTCACAAGCCATCTGTGCTGAATATGGGTGAGGGGGTCTCTTCAAAGGTGGAGACACTGACTAGGACATCCAGGGAGCAGCCAAGGGCCAAGGCATAGCCCCACTGTCTCGCTGCCGTGGAAGGAAGACAAAGAGAACGTAGTCACACTTGAGGGTTGTTTATGGAAGACCTCTCAGATGACAGGAGGGTGAAGATGAACTCTGAAGCAGGGGAGAATGTTGTTTAGGAAGGGCAGACATTTGAGGCAGAGACGCAGTAAGAGACACATTGATCATTCACCGACTAGAGTTGAAGCTGACTGCAGTCGGAAGTGAAGGAAGCAGGAGAGGGCAGGGGAAAGGGTGGAGGGAGAGGAGCAGGCCTAAGCTGAACTGTGGGGGTCCTTTGTAAGCCAGGGTGATGGTCTGAATTTGTTCCTAAAGGTAGAGAGGTGCAAGAAGAGTTTTGAGCAAGGAGTGTTGTGCTCTGAGGCAGGTTCTCGAAAGATCACTCTGTGAGCACAAAGGAAATGTCTTTAAAAGAGTCCCCGTCCAGGCGCTGGGAGTCAGTCTTGGTTCTGTGGACAAAAGGTGTCCCTCTAGTGAATTGTTCATCACAAACTGACCAATCACACTCTGGGATGTTCTTGTCCCAAGACCCCCAGGTTCAGCTCCACTCGTGTGAGTGTGTGTGTCTACCGAGAAGTGGGGCAGCCTGCCTTCTCAGAAAGAAACAGTCATTAAATGCAACCTTGAGACATCAAAGACCCCCCAAGCTCTGTTTATTTTTGTGTGCTGATAAAGTCCTCAGAAAGAGAAGCCAAGCCTTTCAGCGAGGCTGCTCGTGCCTGCCTGGATTGCTGTGGGTCTGCGGGAAATCCCTGATTACGACGGCAGTCGGTGGATATGCGGGTGATAGCTTCAGAGAGGATGGGATGCAAGTGGGCCTGAGAAGCTTGGTAGGTGGGGAGGAAGGAGTTCTGAATACGGCTGCACAGCTCAAGGTCCGAGAGCTGCAACTGTGCCAGATTCAACTCCGCCAGCATGGCAGAAAGCCCCCGCTGAGGCACAGAGACCTTAGGACAGACGCTGCAGAGCCAGAAGACCCTGGGGGAGAAGAAAGGGCCATTTTCCAGTTCCTGCTGTTTGGAAGGGAAGACCGGGTCAGCCTCCCAATCTGGACTTCTCTCCATGCATTTTATAATAAATTCTACCCCTGGAATTGTCACTGGAGGAACCCAAGCATTAGGTCCCCAACCTTCACACCCATTTTTTGCTGGAGCAAAAAGTCCTAACAATTTAAGATGTCATGTGTGATAGGCAGCATCTAAGACAGTCCCTCAGATCCTTACCCCATGGTATTCACACCAGTGTGTGGATCCCTTCACATGGTACCAAGGCTGGTCTGTGTGACCAACTGCATCCAATCAAAGTGATGCCCTGTCCCTTCCAAGGTAGGTTATGAAAGACACTTGTGCCTTGGTCACACTCTCTCTTCCTGGATCATTTATTCTGTAGGAAGCCAGCTGCCACGTCATGAGCTGCCTTGTGGAGAGTCCACGCCATGGGGAACAGAAGCCTCTGCCAACAGCCACTTGGTGACCCTTCAGTCCAATCCACCTTTCAAATGACTTCAGCCTCTGCCCACATCAGAACCCCATGAAGCTGCTCCTAGATGCCTGACCCTCACACAAGAGGTAATCTATTACACGGCACTGGGTAACTAACACATCTCGGAAGACATTTTAATATTTAAAGGGGGTTGAGAGAGAGAGAGAGGAGACCTGGGTGTGAGTCCACACCAACCTTGTGGTCTTGATCAAGTTAGTTAAGCTCAATAACTGATCTTCTCCTTCCTAAAATGTGTTAACAATGGTGCCTGCCTCAAAATGTTGGATGAATATGTCAGTTAATGGGTGTGGTGCAATTAGCCCGGGGCCTAGCGTACACACTAAATAAACAGGACTGAACACCACCACTGCTTTCTCAGCCTCTCCTCCCAGCCGCAACAAACTTATTTGCAGACATGCAAATGAATCATTCACTAACTCACTTTCATGTCACTCGCTATGGGCCTTGCTGCCTTTCGCTGTGTGGCTGCTTCTGCTGGAGACCCTTTCCTCTCTCTCTGCACCTGCCGCCCTTATCCATCAGGCTTACTCAGGTCTCCTTTGCTCCATCCCCGATTCCTGCAGGCAGATGGTCTCTCCTCCTGGCCCCCACCAGGCACTGATGATTGCCCGAGTGTTTCTTTATCACATTTCGTTGCCATTTTTCTGGGGCTGCAATGGTTTTATGTCCCCTGGGACACACACACACACACACACACACACACACACACACATACACACTAGGCATTTAGGACAAGTGCATTTAATGAATGGCTCTCTTGATCTTATATGAGGATGCTCAGGAGGGCAGAAGGCCTGCCTGGCTGCTGGCATGAACTTGGCTGGCAGCCTCTGGCAGCTCTAATTGAGGTTGTGTGTTTCCTTTTTACCTCCACAGACAGCTGTTATTATTTTATCCAGGTTCTTTTTGAATTTTACTTTATTTTATCTTTTTCTTTTATCTCTTTTCATAGTTCCATCTCTCCTTTCAACCTATCTTTTAAATATGAGACAGGAAGTGCTAGTATAATTGAGACTGTATAAGCACACATTAATTAAAGGAGTTGACATAACTTTATTCCTTCAATTTGGGGCCCCAACTAGGCCCTTGTTAATCCCGTTCCTCAGAAGTCAATCAAAGGTGGAGACTCTTACTCACAATTCCTGTGCCACCTTCCCCATACTTGCCCCACATTCAGAGGACCCCTTTCAGTGGCAGCACCATATTGCAAGGTATCTTAACCCTAAGACAACTCTACTTCCAAGAGAGGAAGACTGAGCTCCAAGAGGCATGGCCTCCTGTTGCATAAGAGACCCCAGGCCCCACAGCAAGTGGGAATGCCAGGAGTTCCCCAACTAGGTCTTTAGGCCAGGCACCACCTCTAACTCACTGGGGACTTCACCTGGCCTCCATGGCCCTCTGTTTCTACATCTATATGATAGGGACAATGACACCATCCTAATGGGATTCGTTTACCCAGTATTTCTCAGGTGCAGACTCTCTGCACCATGCCTTGTGCTAGGTCAGCATCTTCCTGGGGAAGATATGTCTCTACTCTCCAGGAGCCTCTCAGTCCAGAGAAAAACAAGGTTTATAATCAGAGCTTCTGCAAGAAGATGACCATCGCACTGACTGAGAGGGACAGAGGACAGGAGAACAGGGAACGGGGACAGACAACCAAGGCCAGTAGTAGTCAGCGAAGGCTCCAGGAGGTGGTGGCCCCAGAACTGAAGAAAGTCTTAAGAGATGAGGAAGAGAAGCCGCGGGAAGCAACCAGGTCTGGGGCTGAGACACAGCAAGGTGGATGGCTGCATAGGCATCCATCTGCAGGTGTGCACGGCGGAGCCAGGTGATGAGCCGGCCACAGTGTGGTGTTCCAAGTACAAGAAGCCTGGAGCAGAAACAGGGAGGGAGAGGGAGCTGGAGAGCCTGGCACCAGTCAGGGCATGGAGACAAAGATAACTCATATGAAAATGCTCTGTAAACTTTGGCCCCCTGGCACAAATGTGAGGGCTGCCCTTTGTTCCAGGACACTTTTCTTCCCAGCTGCCATAGCCCATTCTCACAAAGCATGCTAAAATCAGCACTTTTAAAAAAAAAATAACTATCCTTTCCACAGACATGCAGAGGACAATCAAGTATGAATATGTTCATGAGTTGTCATATAATCAAATGATTGGTGATTTTCTTTCTAATTTCCCTTTCTTTGCCCAGTTGTGTTCCTACTGATTTCATGTTTCAGAAACATAAATGTTGCTTCTCCATGTTTTAGGAATAAATTGGGAGGCATCCACTTGATTCCATTATCCAAGAAACAAAATCACTTCTCCCTCCATACAGTCTGCAATCCAATCACCTGTGTAGGAGATGAGCAGGGAAATTACTCTGTTTCCCTTTTGCTTTTTCCCTAACCCATGGTGCTTGAGGAAATTAAGTATGTTGCATTTGATATTCAGGGCCCAAAGCCTCAGACAGTGTTGGGGAATACATGGGAGAACATTGGTTGGTTACAGAAGCAAATATTTCACAACATCTGTCAGCCCCTATGAATGTCTCTGTAGATAAAACAATATATTTTGTTTTGACACTACCTTAAATATTCCTGTTAAGGTAAGACTCAGAACACTGTAAAAAGTCCCTATTTATCACATTTGTGGAGATTTCACTTTTCTTGTTGGGAGTGTGAAGGCAGGGAGTCTCAACCTCGTGGTCCAGTACCCTCGGCCTGAGTCCTGCTTTGCGTGCAGTAAGCCCTTGAGTACAGACTCCCAGGTTGACTGGGGACAGGTGGAGGACAGTTGAAAGAGAAGTGAACAGATTAGATTTGAACCACAATGCTGCCATTTACTGGCTGTGTGACCTTAGGCAATTCACTTAAATTTTCTGAGCCTTCATTTCCTCATTGTGTTAAATAGGGATAATAACACCCACTCCCCTGGATGAGTGCAGAAAATAAGGTAATGAGGTGGCCCATGTTAAGGGATGCCTAACACATAGGGTTGTTACATACAGGTGCCTGCTTTTTGCCTGGCACAAAGGGCCTAGCCAAGGGGCACATGTGGCTGGTATTCTGCCTCGCTTTTTTAACTTGCTGGTCAGTCATACAGGGTTCTTTTTAAAAAATTTAACCACCCACAGAGCTTTTGGATGATTCATCCCTCAGAGAGAGAATGTCTTTGTAGTTTGCACAAAGATGCAGGGCTGGGAGGGTGGTCTCTGAGCACAAGGAGGTGAATCTTCCTTCACGCTACGCCATTAGTTTCTACTCCACCAACCTCCTGCTGAAGACCATCTCGCCTCACCTACAAAGTAGTAAGTACAACAGCAAAGACTGCACCATATCCTGAGGTGGCCTGGGTCATCTTCCAATGTCTCTGTTAAAAAGTATCTTCTTAGAGTATCAGTTTTGCAAAATGAGAAGAGTTCTGAAGATGGATGATGCCGATAGCTGCATAAAAATGAGAACGTACTTACCACCACTGAGCTGTTCACTTAAAAATGGTTAGGATGGCCCTGGTTGGTGTGGCTCAGTTGGTTGGAGCGTTGTTAGGAAACCAAAGGGTCACAGGTTTGATTCCTGGTCAGGGCACACACCTAGGTTTTGGGTTCTGTGCCCAGTTGTCCCTAGTTGGGAGCAAATGACTGAAGCAACTGATCCTCGCATGGACATTTCCCCCTCTTCCTTCCTTACACCCCTGTCTAAGATCAATCAGCATGTCTTTGAGTGAGGATTTAAAAAAAGGAAAGAAAAAATGGTTAGGGTAGTAAATTTTCTATCATGTATATTTTACCTCAATTTAAAATAATAAAATGTTTAAATTTTTTTAAGTATTCAAATACTATTTTTTTAAAGTCCCATTCCATTTGGTGCTGAGAGGCAATAACCTGGTAGCTGGTATGGCCAGGGAAGGGGTTTGCCCTCTGGTTGTCAGAACTGAGAACCTGCGAGGGGGGGAAAATATTGTCTTTTATGTTTGAGTTGAAACCCACCTTCATGTAGCCTTTCTCCTTGGTGGTCTTTGGGGCCCCCAAAATCAAGCAAATCAGTAAATACCATGGGCTCACTGGGCTAATTTATAGTTTTGGTTAGATTTGGTTATGTTGGGCCAAGCTGCATTAAAAAAAAAGTCTTTGTGACTTAACACAGCAGAAATGCATTTCTCTCCCATTCTGCAAGTCCACCATGCATGTGTGAGGTGAGGAGAGGGAGACACTCACACAAGACACAGGCCCAGGAAGGCTTTCCTGTGGACTGCCCTTATGATGGCTGTGAGAAAGAGGCTGGAGAATCCTGCAAGAGCTTTTCCCTGCTATGTCCAGGAAGGGGCACATTTCACCTCGATGGACCTTTCACTGGCTGGTCACATGGCCTCACCCACCTGTAAGAGGTCTGTTAAATTTAGAGGAGCAGATGGATGGTCCAGTGAACATCACTGTCTCCATGGCTTTCATAGCTATGGGGTGACTTGGTTGGGATCTCAGACAAGGTGCTGTTCTCACACCTCGGAGCTAGTTTGGGTCCTGCAGAAAACCCCCTTCCCTATCAGAAAAACAAATGTCTTAATTGCCATACCATCTACAGATAGAGAATAGGGCTAGGCTGTTCCATATCCATGGTTCTCTAACACATGCTCCTATGGGCTAGAGGCATTTGAAAACACAGCTGGGAAAGACCCCAGAGACTATGGGAACATGTGAAAAAGAGAAATCTGTCCAAGAACCAGAGCTCCTTTTCAAATGTTTGGCCCTAGATCCCTCCAAAACAAATTATAAGTATGGAGGTGGGGGAGTGCATTTCCGTTCCTATTTCACCGGAGCCTGTGATACCTACAAAGCTGCCCCCTTTTAATAGCGCCTGGGGTGGGAGGAAAGGCCTGGTCTATGGCCACAGAGAGAACTTTTGTCTCCAGGGGTGTCCGACCTGCCTCCATCCTGAGGATTACCGTAACTTTTTAATTAAGGCACAGTTTGTAGGGAGTTTGCTCTTTTGATGTGGCAGCTGTAGCTGGAAAACAGGCCCACGTTTAAGACTTTACTGCCTGCCGATGGCTCAGCAGCCTGCCACCCACGTATCAGAGCCCACACCCCATAAACAGCCCAGATCATGTTTCTTTAGAGCAGGGTGTGTGAGAGGGGCCTGGGACCACCATGACATGGAGGGACCACCATTGTGAAGAGTCTCATGCGGGCTGGACCACCTGAGGGTCCCCCATGGAATGGGGGTGGTGTTTTGAGATGGCAGAGGAGTGGAAAAGGTGACTTGTGGAGACTCATGACAAAGTTTTATTCTTGGTCTTGATGTTCTCCAATACCCAGGCAAGAATGGTGTGAGGAGGAGCATACAGCCAAAATGATCTCACAGCGTCATCACATCAGGATGTATGTTTCTGGTCCTGCTGGACCAGAGGAAGGACCAGGGCCTGCCTCAGTCATCTTATCCCACAGCCCCACATATAGTAGGCCAGTCCTCAGCTGTGACAGAACTGAAAACTATGTCTCTTGGGAGAGTGATGGATTGAGTGGATTTTGAGCATGGTGCTTTATTTATATTCAACATTCATTCATTGGGCCCCTATTGTGTACCAGGCATTTGTCCCAGGCACTGAAGATTCGTCAGTGAATAGTATCCCTGCCCTCACAGAGCTCATATTCTGATAGATCTGAAGTTTATGATGCCACCAGGATGCCTCCAGGTCGTCCAGTTAACCAGTGGCAGGACTGAGACAAGAATTTGGGTTTATTGGCTCCCATGAGAGCTGTGCTTTACAAACTTTCCCACTGAGGAACCCTCACAGGGTGCCTGGGGGCACAGTCCAAGGCAGCCTGATGCAAGTGTGACATTTCTTTGACAGTCTTTATTCTATTTTGAGGATGCTTTATTTTAAAAATTCATAGGGCCCCGAGACATATGAAAAGATGCTCAGCATCACTAGCCATCAGAGAGTTGCAAATTAAAACCACAATGAGATATCATTTCACATTGGTCAGAATGGCCATCTTAAACAAATCAACAAACAACAAGTGTTGGAGAGGTTGTGGAGAAAAGGGAACCCTAGTACACTGTTGGTGGGAATGCAAACTCTGTGGAAAACAGTATGGAATTTCCTCAGAAACTAAAAATAGAACTGCCTTTTGACCCAGCAATTCCACTGCTGGGATTATATACCCTAAGAGCCCCGAAACACCAATCCAAAAGAATCTATGCACCCCAATGTTCATAGCAGCACAATTTACAATAGCCAAGTGCTGGAAGCAACCTAAGTGCCCATCAGTCAATGAGTGGATCAAAACACTGTGGTACATTTACACAATGGAATTCTACACAGCAGAGAGAATGAAGGAGATCCTACCCTTTGCAACAGCATGGATGGAACTAGAGAGCATTATGCTAAGTGAAATAAGCCAGGTGGTGAGAGAGAAGTACCACATGATCTCCCCTTTAACTGGAACGTAATCAACAAAAGAAAAAAGCAAACAAAATATAACCAGAGACATTGAAATTAAGAACAAACTGACAGTAATCACGGGGAAATGAGAGGGGATAATGGGGGGGGCAGGGGGAAGGGTTTTCAGGAACAACTATAAAGGACACATGGACAAAACCAAGGTGGGAGGTGGATTTGGGGAGGAGATGGCTGGGGTTGGGGGGAGTGGTAGAGGGAAAGGAGGACAACTATACTTCAACAACAATAAAATAAAAGAAAGAAAATAAACATACAGTGATTCTCAAAAAAAATTCATACACATGTTAAATTCTATACCATTTCATATCCTTGTTTGTTTTGCTATAAAGTAATGGTGTAAGTTACTTAATATATCTATTTTAAAGGTCCCGCATCCCTCTGTCTCCCTTGGCACCCAAACGTGCACTTGGGGATCCATAGTGGGGAAGCCCATTTCCAGCTCACACGGACTTTTCTAAATTTTTACAGGCCTGTGACCAGGCTCCTTTTTGCTTTCACTTTTAAGATGAGTTCCACCATAAGCAAAGTTAAAAACAAATGACATACTGGGAAATAAAGTATTTACCAATTATATTGCTTTAATCTCCTAAATATAGATCCTACAAATCAATGAAGGAAAAAGACCACCAGTTCAATACCATTTACAACCATTCATATAGGATATACAAATGGCTGTTTAACACAGGAATCTGTGCTGAACCTTATTCATAGTAAGAGAAATGCAAATTCCTATTTTGTGGCGATACTGGTTTTTAGCAACCAAATTGGCTGGCCAGCACACGGAACCAGGGAGAGAGCACAGAAAGAGTCCTACTTGCTTGTGGCTGCTGTGAGGGTGCAGATGGGTATGGGCCTACCGAGGGTGATTTGGTGATATCATAGAGAAAGCACATTCAAAGCAAGACTATCTCATTAGGGCAACCACTTCGTCTTGAGCGCCATTAAGTTACTCAGCTCTGGCAGGAAACTCTATGGGAATAATGAGGGGCATGCACAGAACCTGCCCCAAGGAACTTGTGCCCCTCCTTAGAGGTGTCAGAGATAGAACACAGTAAAAACAACAAATGCATTTTATCTCTTTTTTAATAAGAACTCCCAAATGTAACAAGCCAATGAACATCGCAGCCGCTCTGCAAAACAAGTATTGCATTTCCATTTTCCAGTCCAAAAAGCTGGAGCAGAGCACAGCTTGCCCGAGGACATAGACAGCGCCCCTAAGAGCTGGATGGAGACCCTGGAATTGCATGTGCTTTGCACACGGGCCAAGCAGCCTGCCCAGAGGTTGGTGTGGCCTCCAGCAGCACCAGCATAGGGCAAGTCAGAAATGCCAAAGGGGTGGGAGTTGGTGCTAGGCAGGTCACTGGGGGGCAGCCTGGAGGTTCAGAGATGGGGTTTGCATCACTCTTAACCTGGGTTGGAGGCTTCCCTCTATTTACTGGTACAGGTGTGACCCTGGATGAGTTTCCAATCTTCTCTGAGCAATAGAATTTTTCTTAATAAAGTACAGTTGATAATAAGATTTTTGTGGAAATTTACTGAGATAATGTCTTTAAAGTACTTAGCCGACAGCCTGCTACATAGTTTGCACTCAATAAATAATGGTATAAAGGAGGAAGAGAGGGTGCTGGTGGTGATGGTGGTAGGTTTCATGAGACGGGGCACAGCTGAAGAATGGATGAGATTCAAGTTTGTGTGCACACGTGTGTGCTTGTGCACCAGGAACAAGAGGCTCTTCTCAGGTTGAGTCCCTGAGGTCACTATACTCCATCCAAGACGAAACATTCTGTCACACAAAGCAATGTTTCCGGAAAGGTCATGGCAGTTGGTCTATAAGGCCAAGGAATCTCAGCGTTTCCAACTTGGGAGGCCCTCAGAGCTGGTCTTGTCGGACGCCTGCTTTACTCAGAGGGAGATCATGGAGCATTTGCTCAGAGCAGTGTGGTTGCCCCAGCCAGACCCCAGCCCTCTTCCTTCAGCCCACCCAGGGCCCCTGGCCATGGTGGCGGCTGTGGGCAGCCTGGAGGCAGAAGGAACAGACTGGCATTTTGGAAACCGGTTCACCTTTCCTCTCAGGTCTCCCAGAGTGCAATAGTTGAGCTATTTAAAGGGGAAATCACATTATTATAGCAAGAGAGGGGGGAAATCTTTCTTCATGACTTCCCACAGAGGGTTAAACACTAATGGAGATGCAAGAGGCTTCTGGCTGAGTCTCCAGAATCTGAACCTCTGTCTGGAGGTGAACTTTTAACTATCAGAATGATCTCTGAAAGCTCCCTGTCTCAGCTGCCAAACTGACTCCCCAAGTCTGCCCTCCGTGTAAAAACACAATAAAACCTTATACAATCAGGAAAGTATTCAAGACTCATAATAAATAATTGCCCTGTGACCGGTGGATTGGATCCCCACCCCCCACCCTGCCGCGTACCCTCAATGGGCCTTTTTCTTTAACAGAAGAAATAAAAGAAACAGATGCAAGGCTTCTCTAACATCGCATGGGGCTTGAGGAAGGTCACTGGGGGAGCATCATTCCCACACTTAACAAATACATGTGGGATCTGCGAGACAACGCCCGCCCCAGAATGCAGCTCTGGGGACACCGAAACGTCTTTGGCATTTTCTTCCTGGGTGTTCCTGGCCTGTACTACTCCTTTGCTGCCAGTGAGGGAACATGTCCACAGAAAAGCCACCATGGCCCAGGTGACTCTCCAATATTCCATGACTAGCTGACCTCTTTTCTCCTCATGCCACTTCCTCCAGCTGGCATGACCACCTTTGATATGTACTATCTGTTCCAGGTGTCCCTTCTGTCCTGTTTTGTCCACCCCTACATCCCTCATCTTCATTAGGCTGTAAAGTCTTCACAGAGAAAGCACATGAATGAGCATGCTCAGTGTCCTGGCAGAGCACCTAGGTGTAACAGGTATCCAGCAAATGTTTGTCAAGCCAATGCATAAAATGAATCACACAGTGTTTGTAGACAAATTAAAAACTAAAGACCACCCTACCTCCATATTATTTTCAAGTTTGATACTAGGGCATTTGCAGCTTTGAATGTCTCAGCTTCAACTCCCCAAGTGATTTGTGATGCTCTTGGCCATGCCTGCCTCTTCTGGAGTGGAGTCCTGTGAGACAGCCCAGGACATTCCTTACACTGCTATTGACAGCATGTGATGGCTGTGTAGGGACATCTATTAGCTCCACCCCCCAACACTTCCCCCAGCATAAAGCCCCATTCTGCTCAGAGAGCCTAGACTTTTCTCTCTGGGACTAGCCTCCTGATCTCACATACAGGTCTGGAGGCACCTGATGTCTGATCAGCATGGGCCCAGCCCCTGGGCAGCCAATCAGGCCCTCTCTCTCCATAGATCTCTGTCCCCTTGCTGATGACAAACAGACAGGAACTGGTGGTCCTGTGTGGCACTTGGAGCTGTGCCCTAGGTCTCTGCATGCTCCACGTTGGAGTGGCCCTGCTCCTGCTCTTCACGAGATGTGGTGCATCAGTGCCTACTCTGTTCTGTCCACTAACCTATTGCCTTTCAATATCTTCCCTTTCACACTTATGTTGGCCGGGGCTGGTTTCTGTTGCTTAGGAAAACCCAAACACCCTAAATTAGGTTTTTCCATCTCAACCCTGTGGATATTTTGGACCAGTTCTTCACTGTGGCATCTCCCTGGTAGTCCATGTGACAGTTAACTACCAGCTGGGAGGAGTCTTGATGCTCTGATGCGGCCTCTGCCTCTCCACCAGTCTTGCCAGCCTCACACTATGGATGTTTTGGGGCTGGATAATTCCTTGTTGGGGGCACCGTGCTGTGTACTAGAGAATGCTATCAGCATCCCTGGCCTCTGCCCACTGAATACCAGTTGCAGCCCCCTAGTTGTGACAAATGTCTCCTAACAGTAAAATTACCCGTAGCAGGTAAAATCACTGCCATAAACTGATTTAATGGTCAAGAGCCAGTGGCCCTTAACAGAGCAGAAGGTTGAGTCTGCATGGTTCAGTGAGGCATTGAGTCACAAGTCAAAGGGTCTGGTATCTCTCTGGCCCTGACCCTTCCTCCACTTTGTCCCAGCTCGCTGAGCCTTCTCCCTTGGGCCACCTTCTTACCAGGCCCACACCTGAGCACCAGGGGGAACTAGCTTGACGAAATCCAAAGAACTGCACAAATATGATGTTGGAAGTTCCGCTACCACCTCACAGTGGGGTCTTTACTTGTCACAGAAGTTAAAAGCTACTTCTTGGCCAGCTGGGTGAACCTGACGATAACCAAAGAAAGTGAATAAATATCCAGACCAGTGGAGTCTGTCTGAAGTATCGACATTTCACTTATCATATTGGGTGGCATTCTGCAGACAACAGAGAAATTGTTCTTGTGGAGACAAACCTGTCTTTCTTCCATCAAGTGCTCTTTCTGCTATAATGACCAGCATGGCAGGGGTGGGAGGCGAAACAAGGTGAAATTATAAACCTCGGAGATATGAAGGCTCAGAAGCTGCCCTTTCAGACAAAGCCCAGCTCCGACCCTTTCTCACACTTCAAATTGAAACCTCTTTGAGCTTTGATAAAACGCAAACTGACGTTTTGTTCTGCCCTTCTCAGGCAAGTTTTGCTCACCCTTGTGCTTTCTAAGACCACTTAGGCATAGGTCCAGTTCCAAACAGGCAATGCTTAAAATCCTGACCTTTGACCTCCATGCTTTGCCAATGCTCAAGTAACAAACAGCTCAGTCTAAAGAGGAGGGTGGCAGTATTCAGTGTGGCCTGGGAGTCAAGAGACCAGACATGGGTCCCAGCTCTATCACTAACAGGGAATCTTGGGAACCCCTTTTCCCCTCCTTTGTGTCTCTTTCCCCACTACAAACTGGTGTTGGAATAGATCAGTGAGTCTTAACCTTCTTTTTCTTTCCCTTTGTTCATCTGAGCCCATCCTCCAAGAGTAAGCCCTTACACTCCCTCTACAGACACAACACTTCGTGAAGCAGATGAAGGTTCTTGGAGTCTTCCTCATCGCGAAGTCCAGGGTAAGGCCATTGGAGCAGGTTCTCCTTAATGAGACATCTCTTTCTTGACCTTGCTTCATGGTAACCCACACCCACAATTTAATTTCATGCTATGACAGACAGAACATGAATTCTGGGGACGTATGATTTGGAATCCCAGCTCCTTCTCTCATCAGCTCTGTGATATTGAGCAAGCTTTCTAACCTTTCAAACCCTCTTTTCTTTGCTTATAAAACAGATAATATTCACCTGCATTTACTTGTAAGCATTAAATTAAATATTATATTAGACCACCTGACCCCTAGAAAAAGTTTGATACATTCACGCTCTTCTACCATCTCCCTCTTCCTCCCTTGACTCCTTACTAGTAAGATCCTTTTAAAATAAGATGAAAAAAGGAGTTAGCACATCAGCTTATTTTGGTATCTGGGCAAGTCTGGTATCAATTACTTAGAGAGAAAAAAAACACTAGACATGGCATCTTAAGGGATGAATTGACATAGCAGGAAGCAACTCTTTACAAGTTATGTGGCATTGGTTAGCCTCCCTGAGCCCCTATCTGTAAATGAGAAGGACAACACCTCCCTAAAAAACACCCACCCAGAGGATTCCTCCCCCGCGTCAAGCCCTGAGCATTTTGCATATGGTGTCTCATGACCAGCAGGTCTGTTGTGAGGATAACAGGAAACACCCTACCTGCTTAGAAGGGCTTTATAAACAGTAACATGTGAGGCAGGTATTTCATTTCCACCATTATCAGGGGGTCTCAAGAGCTTGTTTTCCATTGTGAATTCAGGAGGGGCTTTTCCATCCAGACGGCAAAGGATACAGGGGAGAAAGCGACAAGTGACATTGAATCAGAAGCCCTGTCAAAACGAAAGGTGAGTGCCAGTGGCAGGCTTCCTTACTGGAGTCTCGGTGAGAAATCCAGGGGGGACACAAGGCAATGCAATTTCTTTCCTTTGTGTTTCCCGTAACTTACATCTCTCCTCACTGAAGGCCCAATTGACTCATTTCTCATTTAGCGCTCAATTTATTGGATGCTGCAGCACAACCACCAAAATGCTGGGTGAAATGGTAAATCTCATAATAAAATATCTAAATGATTTATAACTATGGTTTAGGGAGGCTTTGTTAGGTAAGACAGCACATGGCTAGTCTAACGAAATCCCCATGTTTCAGATACTCTCCCCCGACACCTACAGCCAACACGCAGACCTTTTTGTCTTTATTGAGCTGAGCCGCCAACTCCAACATGTGCAAATACGGATTTAACAGGCAAGCGTGCAGCCAAAGCCAGGACTGTAAGTGTTTGAAAAGGCAGATCTGTTTGATGAGCAAATAATGTGTGATCAATAAAGACTTGTCGAAATGAAATGAACGGAGAGCAGCTGTTTACTGAACATCTAGTCTGGTGTAAATAGCATGCAGGCTGAGGGAGAACAACACAGTGCAGGGAGGGAGGAGGGGGCAGGCCTGCACAGTGTGCTTCACAGAGATAATGCTGGGTTCCTGACCAGTGTGGGCCACCTGGACTGGGAGTGGGCTAGGCCATATTCCAAGAAGGCCTGGCCCAGAGGCACCTGGTGTCTTAATACCAAGGAAAGGAACATAATCAGAAACTTATTAGAAAGCTACACCAGGCTTGCAAAATTAACATCTAAACTCACAATAGCCAAAAGATGGAAGCAACTCAGCATCCATTGATGAATAAACAAAACATGGTATATCTATCCAAAGGAATATTATTATTCAGCCTTAAAAAGGAAGGCTATTCTGACACATGCTATCATATGGTGAACCTTGAGGCCATTATGCTAAGTGAAGTGGCTCAGTCACAAAAGGCCACGCATTGTATGAACATACTTATATGAGGCACTGAGAGTAGTCAGTTCAGAGAGAGAGAGTCGAATGCTGGTCGCCAGGGGCTGGGGCAGGGCAAATGGGAGCTGGTGTTTAACGGGGAACAGACTTTGAGTTTGGGAATGGGAAAAGTTCTGCAGATGGATGGTGGTGGCGGCTGCACGGCAATGTACATATACCTAGTGCCACTGAACTGTGCACTAAAATGTGGTTAAAATGGCAAGTTTTATGCTGTGCATATTCTACCACAATCAAAGCACATGAACGTCTTCTGGTATTTTCCCATTCCAACTTGGATGCTAGTAGCCAGGTTGTCAAGCTCCTCCATTAGATGGTGAGTAACTTGGTGTCAAAGATTGGAACTTATTTATCTAGCTCCCTCACCCCACCGCCGCTGCCACACTCAAACACCGTGTCTCATGCAGTGGTTCTCAAAATGTGCTCTGTGGGCCACTGGGAGTCCCTGAGACCCTTTCAGGATGTTCAGAAAGCCAGAATTTTTCTGCACGTTATTCGGATGTGATTTGCTGCTTGCTGTGATGGTTGCTGATATTTGCACTGATGGAGTAAAAGCAAGGCTGATCAACACTGTCTTACCACAAATCAAGGCCGCAGCACCAAGCTGGACTACTGGTCACTTTGTTCTGGTGCAAGTACACAAAAAACGTGCTTAAGAATGTGACTGATGAAGCAGCACAAATTATTAACTCAGTCAAAGCTTGCCCCTTGAGCGCGTACCTTTTTAATTTTTGAGTGGTAAAATGGGAAGTCCTTAAAAAGTACTCATGCTGGACGCTGAAGTCCAAGGGCTGCCTCCCGGAGAAGTGCTGGCGTGGCAGTCTGGGTGTCAGGCTGAACTCACTGCCCTTTTCCGTGGAACATCATTTCACTAAGAAACACAACCAACACACAAACAAAGGTCATTCGGTGGGACTGTCTGGCCAACGTTTCTCTAAAATGGATAAAACAAGCCTGTCACTTCAAGGAAAGCAGCTCGTGGATGGCTGCCAAAACTAAAATCTAAGCTTCCAAAAGAAACTCAGGATTTTGGATAAAGGGCTTCCACTACTATGGGTTCCCAATAATTAAGGACTTTCTGATAAGAGCAGTGGTGGTATAAATTAATGTGGTTTTTGATGTTGTATAAATAAATAGGTCAAAATTTCAAAAGGTTTGTGTGACTCAGTGCACCAATATTTTCCTAATGACTAACGATCCAAAAACATACATTTAAAACCCAATACAGATCAATGGATTTTAATGCAGCCAGGTACCAAAAGTTTGCTGATATGGTTTCAGATTCTATATTACAACTAAACTTTAAGAAAGCACTTCTTATTGAGTTTTGGTGTAGTATCCACAAAGAATATCCACAATTACCTGGAAAAGCAACGCTCTCTCTTCCAGCCATAAACTGCAGTGAGGCGGGATTTTCTTCACATACTTCAATAAAAACAACACTGTCCAAGAGATTGAATATAGAGCAGCTATTAGGATCCAGCTGGCTTCCTTTAAGCTGATATTAAAAAGATTTGCAAATGTGTCAATGCCATTCTTCTCACTATTTTTTCTGTTTTTGAAAATAGTCATTTTAATAAAAATATTTAAGCTAACATGCAGAGGGTTTTTTATTACTATTGTTAAATGCGTTATTAAATAAGTATTATTAACATTTCTCAATATCAATTTTCACATTAAGAGATACAACCTACAAAAGCTCTTTGAGCTCTTGAGTAATTTTTAGGAATGGAAATGGGTCCTTAAATCAGAAAGTCTGAGGTCCTCTGATGTAACACAAAATCTTTAACATGTCTTAACAGCTAAGTGAATGAATGAATGAATGAATGAATGTACAATTGCATGAATAAAGGTGTTGCTGGCAAAATATGTCTATGTATGATTGTGAGCGGTGAAAAGGAAAGGGATGGGTTGAGGTGGAAGGCTTCCAAAGGGTCATCCATGGTAAGAGAGTTGGTGGTTCCTGATCTGAGGATTTCACAAATGGATAAAATTTTCTAAGTATTTGGGAACACACATTAAATGGCCAACTTTTAATCTGGTCAAGTAAGGATGTTTGAAAAAAGTATAATCTACCATCACAATTATTCCATAAAAGTCAAGGCATTTCAACAGAATAAAAGGAAGAATATAATGTTTATAAGAATATAAAGGACAGTCTCTATATGCATAAATTTAGCTTTTTGAATCTCATCTTCTGGACCTCGTTTTTCCTGTGTTGCCATGGTCCTGTGGACACTTTGCCACACACCAGATTTGGTAGCCATCAATCAAGAGCAGGATCAGAAAACTTTTTTATAAGGACCAAATAGTAAAGACTTCAGGCTTTGCAAGCCATAGTCTGTTGCAACTACTCACCTCTGCCATCACAGCATGAAAACAGCTATAGACAGTATGTAAACTGAACAATATGGCTGTGTGCCAACACAGTTTTATTTATAATAACACATGGTAGCCACATTTGGTCCACTAGCCTTTGTTTGCTGACCCCTGATCTAAGGATGGCACATGAGGTCCAAGGAGAAGTCATTCCTGCCTGGTGGCCATGGACTCTGGAATTGCTGACCTGACCAGCATTACCATTTCCCTGGATGGTAAATGGATCAGGAAAATCTGCTCAAAAAATGGGCTGGCTGCAGGGAAACACTGAGCCTGCCTCTTTAGGCATCTGAGGAATACAGCATTGATGAAGTCATCAAACCTCCCACCAAAGGGAAGTACAAAGGTACAATGGCCGCAGCCCGCCACATCAGCACCCAGGGACAGAGGCCAGACAAAGACATGGAAGGGAGGCAGGTGCAATGACCTGCCCCCATTGACACAGGAGGTGAGTGACAGACTGGCACTTGAACCAGAGATCTTTACTGCATGGTACCATGGCTCTAGCACAAGGACATATTCAAACTGCTCCACACTCCTGTGGAGGAAATAGACTCTCAGCTTGATTTACAGGTGCATTTAAATGCTCCTACTTCCAGAAAACCCCAAACCCATGACTTTCTTCAGAACAAAGGGGTGCATTTTTAGAAAGGGAATCTCCATTGCCATCTTCTCCCACCCAGGACGTCAGGATTTGCCAGGAGGCCTCTGCCAGCCATGGGCACATCCCCCCCCAGCTGCCAATCTGCCCATCAGATGAGGGGTACGCACATATGGCGGCAAAGGCAGGGAGGATGAGCCACATCGTTTCTGACACATGAGCACCAGTGCTGCGAGCATATGGCCTGGAAGGCTCTCCAGGAATTTCACGGGACATTTCATGCAAGTTGCGACTGAGACATTCGAGAACCTGTATCCAGAGAGACAAAAAGAGAAGGTATAGAAAATATTTTTCTTTGAAATATTTACAACAAACGTGACAGGGAAGCATTCATATATGCAATGTAAGGAGCTCACTGGAATCATTAAAGAAAAAGGTGAAAACCCCCAAAGAGAATTCATACAAAACCACAAATGGTCTCTATACTAAAAATGAAATCTATTTTTACTGTTAATAAGCAAATGCAAATTACAATATAATACCTTTTTACTTATGTTTTAAAAGAATCATACTTAATGCTGGCATGATTGTGGTGAGAGGGACACACTGTATATTGCTGGTGGGCATACAAATGGGTGCACACTAGCTGGATATCAACCTGAAATACATAAAGAACGCCAAACATATTTATAATCTTTAACTCAGTAATCCTACTTCTATGAACATGCAGAATATACTAAGATCATCACCTCCCTCTGACAGAACATCTACCTCTGTTAGTAGAGTCCATGCGGCTAATAGCTTTTCTAACAGTTTCACAAGTCACTCATTGTGCACTGCAAACTCAGACTTGAATGTCTTCTTTTTCTTCTCCATAGATGATGCTGTAAATTCATGCACTCAGCTTCCTCCCTGAGTGTGTGCAGGTTTTGGGGGGGGGTCCCTGAGCAGAACTCAGCAAGCATTTACTCTTGATTGAGTCAGCGCACTACTCATTCACTTGGATCCAACACCTATCATTTAAAACAGCCTCAACTTCTCCCAGCTTAGTGTCGTGTGAATGGCATCAGTCAGCCTGCCTCCCGAGCCATCATCCATGTTCCCAGGAGACAGTGTAACAGGATACGGCTGAGGATGAAGCCCCGTGGCAGGCCACTAGACATCTCCTTTTGAGTTGCTGCGGGTCCTCAAACAGCAACTGGAGATGTTCAACCTGTTGTAAATTGGCTTTATTTAACTAGAATTTGGATATATTCCTCTGTCTTCTCCACCCATGGAAGGTATTGTGTGATTTCTTGGTCTAGTAGGAAGACACTCTAAAAGGAAAAAGGGGTCAAAGCTTCCTTGAGGGAAATTTTTCCTAGTCTGCCTGGCACTGCTACTCCATACAGAACTCTGCACAGATCTCTCTGCTTCTTTTCTCCCCAACAAGCACCCCATGGCCCTCCCTCCTGGGCCTTGCTCACACTGCCCTGTTTCCTACCATTAAGTATGAGTTAGCTACCCCTGGCTCAGAGTGAATGGAAAGGGGTTGAGAATTGGTGCTCAGTTAGGAATCAGAAGCCTCACTTTACCACTTGCTATGCGCATAACCCTGGACATGTCACTTAACCCCTCTGATTCTGAAATTCCTCACCTGTAAAACAGACATAATTTCCCTGTGCTCACCACACCCAAGGGTGCTTATGAAGCTTAATAAGACA